>APFE030466372.1:0-24178 GCA_000404065.3 Pinus taeda | reverse complement strand
AAGGTGAGCCATAATGTTTCCCACATCATCGACACGAGACAGAGAAGGATAAAATGTTTTGTGTGAGGTATCAGAGGGAGGCTGAGTATTCTGTGGAGGTCAACTTCTCTTGAACATATCGGCGGCATGACAGTGGACTTGGCAGTATTTGACATCAGATGATCAAGGGTCATGGTGATAGGACGATGAGCAGATGAATGGTCAAACAGGATAACCCAAACCCATGGAGGCAAGTGTAAAACAAGATGAGATGTCCCCACCATGACACGAATGCAGACAAGTGCCATGTTCAAGAGTGACATACTGCCGACATGACTTTGATTACAGTTCCTTTATTCCCCCACCATTTCTGGCGAGTACCCCGGTTATTTTTGGATGACAAGCTTGACGGGGATAGCATATGCTTGAGAGGTGTCATTGCGATGGAATTCGATGTCATTAAGTTTTAACGAGTCTAACAAAGGAAGAACTCGGTGTCTTTTCATGTTTAGGGAGTTTGAAAAGACAGTGAAAAGGAAACTCCAGGGGTGTCCTTTTTCGTAAAGTTGTGTCTCTCAAGCCTGAAAAAGTATAAAACAACGCTCGAAAGAATCGCTTGATCATTATGACCGAGGAGTATTTTTCATAAGTAGCGATTTTGATCTAAAAAAGTAAAAAAGTGATCAAAACCATGTCGCTTCGTGACCGTTAACGAACAGGAAACAACAAGGGTCTGACGATCTTTTCGTTTTTAAATGGTCGGAAAAGGGTTTAAAGACAACCACCTCTCATTACCATTTAACGAGTCGAGAGGACCAACTCGTCATTCTTTTCACGTTTAGAGAGTCTGAAAAGAGCAAAAGATGACTCCACAGTGACTTTCCGAGTCCGAAAAAGTATAAAATGCAACTCATTTCGCCACCAAAGCTACATAAACACCTGACGCTGCACAAGAAATCAGCGTAAAATCCATTTCCGACAGAAATATTCATAAAAATATTACCTTTAAAACCTATTTAGGGGTCAAAAAGTTATAAAATGGTGAAAATGGTAAATAAAAAATTACTTTTCACTTTTTACCTTTGGACAACGACATTAGGGCTTTTTGGAGTGCAACCTTCAGTTGGCGATTGCGACAAATCCAGTGGACCATTTGGAGCGTCGTCAGTGTCAAGTAAGAGGTCTTGTCCTTAGCTCCATTTCCATCTATTTAGAATTTGTTTTAAGTTGCTTTTTCATCCCCTATAGGGAGGATTTTAATTTTAGGGGTTGCGCCCATTGGCGTGGGTTTCGGGCACGGACCCGCGCCAATGGGGCAATTTTACCATAGGGCACGCGCCCATGGGCGCGACTATTTTAGAAACAGTCGCGCCAATGGCCGCGTGGATTTTAGGCAAAATTTTAACAAATTAAAACCCTTTTTCCTGCAATTTCAAGTTATTTCAGAATCTAATTCATTATTTTTGCTTGTGTTTGTAGGGAAATACACAAAAATGGTGATTGTGTGGAAAGAACGAGAACACGACCAAGTAGACCCATTGGCCTTAGCAAATGAGGACTGCATGGAGGCACTTAGAGCATGTGGGCTCATGCTATCCTATTTGCGAGCTCAGCCAGAGCTTTTACAATATTTGCTCAACTTTTGGGACGTACAGGAACAGGTGTTCTGAATACGGGACCAAGTGTTGGAGTTAGACGTATCCGATGTCTACTTCATCACTGGATTGTCACGACTGGGGTTGGTACCTCGATTGACCAGTAGAAAACCATCTAGAGAGAAAATGGAGGAGGTGAAGGCCCGAGTTTGTCCAGGTGCCAGATACGAGCAGGGCAGCTCGAAGGTGGATATCCCCACCGTTCTGGACTTGACCCTGAGAGCATTGATGTTTACCATCACACAAGCTGCGGGGGCACAAGCGCCCCATGAGGCTACCAACAACCATTTGATCCTGGCAACAGAGTGCCTGAGTCCGATGATCTTCAACTGGGCGTTAGAAATGACGACCAATATGAAGAGGCAACTGACCAAAGCCAAGTAGGGCAAGCTGCAACAGTTCGGATATGGCTCCATCTTGGTGACGTTCTTCTTGGAATGCGTGTCAAGCTTCCAGGGCCAAGGGGCCTTTGTTGCAGACCCAGCACCTCGAGAGCCAAGGATGGCTCGATGGGCGGCATTGATGCCGAGGGGTGGTCGCGGTCAGTAGATGTCCTTTAGACCTAAGTTTTCGGGTGGCTTCGCTGCCAACTGATTGTGGTGGAGGACTGGTCGTATGCGGGGACAGACTTCACCGAAGACCCTGACCTTCCCCTGCCGGAGGGAGAGGACTAGGATGAAGAGATTGGTATGTCCTCATTTTTTTATTTTGTGTTTTTATGATTTTTTTGCTAGTACATGCTTGTCCTAATGACCTTTATATGCATATGCAAACGTCGGCCCAGAGCGTCCAGCTGGCATGTCTCCCATTGCGAGGAGACACCTAGTAGCAGCAGCAGATCCTCAAGAGGAGGGTGGTGACAAAGGGGATCTTATTAAGAACCTCGAGGCTATCACTCGAGGGATTCTAGATTACGCTCGGCTAGCAGATGTCCCGCTAGCGTACCAGAGGCACAAAGTGGGGGTGCCAACTCGCATCCACCGACTCCTGAGGCGTTTAGTGCGAGCGGTGACGTGGAACAAAATCAACACCGAGATGGTACAGGGTGTCCCCAATGATAGCATCCACAATGTAGGCATCTCCTCGGCCCATTTCGTGAAATAATCAACAGCAACGATGATGTACCCATGCCCCCCGGCCGAGCGAGGGTTAGGGGTCATAAAATCGATGCCCCATTTGGCAAAGGGACCAACGGTTACAACGGGGTGCAGTGGAGCAGGGGGTGCACGCATATTCCATTGGTAAATTTGGCATTCATGACAGGAACGGACAGAAAGAATGCAATCCTTGAAAATGGAGGGCCAAAAATAGCCAGCACGGAGGATTTTCTGTGCGGTGGCATATTCAAACATGTGACCACCACACACACCAGAGTGGTAGTCATTCAAAACTTTCTCTGCTTCTTCGAAAGTCAAGCATCGGTGAAGAACAAAATCAGCACCGAGATGGTACAGGGTGTCCCCAATGATGCGATATGGTTGGGCGTGATGTCGGATCCGTCGGCGAGCATCCTTGGAGGTCTTGGGATGGAAGGAGGATGTCTGCAAGTAGACAATAATATCCCCGTACGAGGGATCGAGGGTGCTAATGAGGAAGAGAGTTTCATCTGGAATGGAATCCTCTAACTGAGAGGAGGCAACATTAGATGGCAAAGAACACAACAGCTCAGCGAAGACAAGTGATTTCTTAGACTTGGCAGCAGTAAATTCCAAGTCAAACTCTTGGAGGATGACTATCCACTTCGAGTATTTGTCCCCCAGCAACTGGCATGACAGAATGTAGGTCATAGGGTTGCAATCAGAGATTACTGTCGTGGTACGAAACAAGATGTAATGACGGAAGTGTTGAATAGCACAAACAGCGGTTAGGGCCAACTTCTCAACATAAGCATATCTAGATTCTGTGTCTAACAAATTGCGGCTAAGGTAATAAATAATGTGTTCAGTGCCATCATCGTCATCCTGAACAAGAACCATGCCGATGGTGGTATCAGCAGCGGCCAGATACAACGTGTAATTGCGATGATAATTCGGAGGCCGCAACAAAGGGGCGGAAACCAGAAGAGTTTTAAGATGTGCAAAAGACTCTTCAGCTATGGAATCCCATTGAAACGGGGTGTTGCGCTTGAGTAATCATGTGAAACGTTTTGCCAGCTCGGCATAATTCGGGATAAATCGTCGTAAGAAGTTTCCTTTGCCCTGCAAAATCTACAGTTGCCGCAAAGAAGAAGGGGGAGGAAGATTCAAAATGGCTTCGACTTTAATGGGATCCAAGTGGATGCCCTCTCAGGAGACGATAAACCCGAGAAGTCGATTAGATTCTACGCAGAAAACACATTTATGTGGATTAAGTCGAATATTGTAGTGTTGACAGTGGAGAAAAATTTCGCGAAGATGTGACGGATGGTCTTGGCACTTAGCTAAATGAGCGGGAAGGTCATCCAGATAAGGTTGTACGATGTGCCGGATATCATGAAAGGCGTAAGACATCGCACGTTGAAAAGTGGCACCGGCATTCTTGAGACCGAAAGGGAGCTTTTTATAAGCTAAAGTACCCCACGAATAGATAAAGGCCGTCTTGTGTTGATTGGCAGGCACGATATTAATCATGTTGTATCCAGAAAAGCCATCCATGAACGAATATATCTCACTCCCAGCACACTCATCAATGAGCTGGTCAATGAAAGGTGTGGGGTAGTTATATTTCGGGCAGGCTCGGTTAATATCGCGATAATCGACAAAGACACGAATAGTACCCTGCTTTTTATCCACAGGGACAATGTTCGAGACCCAATCTGTGAGTGGGATAGGGTAAATGAAAGCAGCTTTAAGAAGTTTTCCAACTTCCTCTTTGATTGTTGCAGCCTTGCAGGGGTGCACAGGGCGTAAATGCTGATGAACAGGTTTAGCTCCTGGATACCTATCTCATGCACTACAATGTTTGGATCAATTCCGGGCATCTCTTCATAAGACCATGCAAAGATGTCACGAAACTCGTGAAAAAGAGCTATATAGATTTGAATTTCCTCAGGAGTGCAAGTGACTCCTATGTAAATGTGCTCAACAATCCCTAGCTTGACAGAGATGTCGATAGGTTGGGTCTGCGTAATTTTCCCCAAATTCCCTTCAGAAGATACTTGATAGACCTGAATAGGTGTCTAAAGAGGTTGTGAAGGGAGACATAGAGCAAACCACTCGAGACAAGCCAACGTTTCCCGAAGGGTTGGGAGAAACAAGGAATGGTGATGAAGATTGAACCACGGAGGTTCCTTGAGAGACAACGTCTCTATGATGGCTTTGTCAGAAGGAAATATTTCCTTTAATGGGTACGAGGAGGTGCATTCTCCAAGCCAAGGGGAATAGTCGTATGAGTCAAGAGCTCTGCTTAAAGAAGCAGATTCAGCAGGAGGAGCCAATACAACAGCGATTTCGATGTAGTTGAGCTCAGCGGGACTCAACGGCATCTCCTCGCCCCATGATTCTATCTGGCCGATGGGGGGAAGGACCCAAGGATTAGAACGAATCGAAATCATACTAATGGAGGCGAGGTTTGGAGGTGGGAGTGAAAAAACACCCATAAGGGCGGGATATTTGAAGAGCCTGGCTCCCACACTCTCGAAAGGGATGGAGGTATGCTACACGAAAGGCACATTGCCTTTAGAAGAAGAAGCGAAGAAGGAGAGTTGGTCTACCGTGACAATTTTTCCTTGGTGAGGGAAACGAATGACACGGAAGAGGGACGAAGCCACGGCATGCATGGCATATGTCCAACTCCGGCCCAGAAGGAGGTTGTAAATAAGATTTGTGTCAATGACCTCAACTTCCACTTCAATGGTTTTCCCTTCTAAAGTAATCAACAATCCTTGAAGGATACCATAGGGACGAGATTCTCTCCCATCAAAGGCTTCCAGCGTCATGGGAGACTGGCTCAAAGTCGGAGACTCGATCACTTTCCAACAAGAAATAGACATGATGCAAGTTGACACGCCTTCATCAATAACCGTACGATGGATCATTTTCGAATTGATGATGACTTGTATGAGAAAGGTGATCTGATGAGGCAGCCTTGGGACATGGCTCTCGAGATCGAAGGTGATCAAATCCGAATCTGCCAGGTCGATGCCACTAATGGCCGATAGCAGGGACTTCCTCTGAGGGGGGCAGCTCTGGAGAACTTCTAAAGTGGACATAGCCGATGGAGCCTACGCTAAGTCCTCAACTATGCTATAATGCTGGGCAGCACGAGCATTTGGGCTGTAAGATGATCTCCGGAGTACTCCTTTGGGAGGGGGTCGAACGTTCGTCTCAGTATTAGGTCTCTCGATGTGGAGCAGACCAGAACTAGATGGAGGAGCACTTGAGGGGACCTCAGGCTCCTTCCCGGTGGATGATGGATATTCCTTTGTTCGAATCGTTACATGAACGGGAATGGATCCAACCATGAACACTTGGGAACCAAAGGGAGAAGAAGACGAATATGGATCAGCCACCATTTGAGTCTATTGAGAGGGGAAAGGTTCTTTCAGAACTGCAGGAATCCCAGGAGCGCCTTTCAACAAACAACTAACATTGGACCACCTTGGGTAGTATTTGGTGTAGTGATCCTCATCACAGATAAGATAAGGATACTTGGGTTTACGCTTGCCTCCTTCCTCGGGTGGAGGTTTGGAGGAATCCTGTTTGGGTTGCTCAGACTTATTCTTTGCTTTCCCCTTTTTCTTTCCTTTTGAGGCCTTGTTTGCTGTGGTGGACTGAACGGAATTAACCTCAAAAGTACTTCTAGAATTAGAACCACCCTGAGAAGTTTTTTCATTAGAAGCATTCGATTTTTGCTTCCGAGGGTTCGAGGATGACTTTTTCGATGATGGATTTATAGAGCCAATAACCCCATCAACAGATGGCTTTGGTGGAGCTTTGGATGTATCGTGTCTCAGGGCATCAGGAAAATACTCATATAAAGTACCTGACTGAGAATAAACTAAGTCAAGGTACTGAGCAAGCGTGATAGCTTTCTCTTCAGTCACGCAAGCTCCCATAGCAATGTCCCGTGAGATCTTAGGGACAAAGGAAGTTGTGAACCAATCGGTGAGGAGTTGATCAGGAATCTAGAACTTGATCAACTGACGACGCCTTCTCCATTCATGTATATGATCAGAGATGTGCGTAGCTGTGTCCTTATTGAGAGACGTAAGGAGATGCATTCCTGTCTCGTACCGAATGGGTAACTGAAAATGAGTGAGGAATTCCATTTCCAATGAATTGAAATCTTGAAAAGACGCACGGGTCAATTCAATGTACCATTTAGTAGCGGAGCCGGTGAGAGTCCTTTGGAACAGGTGAAGCCGAACTGAATCGTCAAGCCATGAATTAGACAAACACCAAAGGTGGTAAGTCATTACATGGGCTTGAGGATCCTCTCCAGCTTTTCCGTCGAATTTGGGACAATCGCCGGGTATCTTGGTTGGAACTGGTGGCCATTGTGGATTATCCAAGATAGGATCATTGGTTAACTTCGACACATCGGGTAGTTCCAACGTTGCTAAGAATGGTAGCTGTGGGTTGAAGGACATCTGCAGTTGTGGATATGAGGTAGGGCCAAAGTTCCATCCAGTTGCTGGTTGCCCCCATTGACCTTGTCCGGACGGACCGGGTCCAGAAGGACCTTGTCCATAGGAACTCTGTCCATAAAGGTTATATCCATAACTGGATGGTTGATTCTGGATCTGCCCCCGAGCACCCCATTGGTTACCATACTGACCTGTAGGAGCAACATTGGGTTGCTGGTAATTTTGATAAGGAGTGGCTTGTGACTGTTGATAATTTTGATATGGGGCAAACTGAGTTTTCCCCTGGGGTTGCTAGTATCCATATGGTTGTTGGGCTCCATATTGAGCCTGGGAACCAGGCTGCATTTGGTAAGAAGGTTGGGATTGAAACCCACCTTGCGGCTGGAGACCAGTTTGAGTCTGGCGCTGATAACCGGGTTGAGCTTGAGAAGCAGGGACCATCTGTATGCCTGGTTGAGTAGCCCAGAGATATGTCCTTAGGAAGACTGAGGTTGGGCCATCTGGCCGGAAGGTTGTCCTGGTTGGATCTGGGATGGCCCTACCTTCCCAGAAGGTTGAGCTTGCTGGGTGTTTGGTTGTCCTTGCGCAACCGAGGGTTGTCCTTACTGACCAGATGGCTGACTAGGCTGAGCAGTGGGTTGGCCTTGCGGCATGTAAGGCTAACCACCCTTCCCAGAAGGGTATCCTTGCTGGGTTCTAGGTTGTCCTTGTTGTGCGTAAGGTTGTCCCGGATTCCCGTAGGGTTGACGCAAAAGGTATCCCTGCTGGACTCCAGGTTGTCCTTGTTGAGCATAAGGTTGTCTCGTGTTTCCAGAAGGTTGCCCAAGATAGGTAAAGGACATACCACCATAGGCCGAAGGTTTTCCCTAGGAGGTTTGTCCTTGTGAGCCTCCAGGTTGCCCTGGATAGGTTTGGCCATAATACTGCTGCCCATAATTAGGCTGTGTGTAGGATGGTTGAACTTGGTATGATGGTCCTTGGGACGACTGCCCTTGATCCAGATGGAATTGGCCACCACCATAACCAGTGGTACCCCAAGCAACATTCAACGGAATGGAAGCCTCAACAGTGGGTTGAGCTGGCAAGTAGGTATACAAATGATGAACGATAGGGTCATAATAAGGGCCTTGCACGCTTGGATTTTGGACAGCATGAAAGTATTGAGAGTATGCCCCTCCTGTTGGAATGGCACCAGAAAAAGGTGGGGCACTGCTTGCAGGATGAAAAACTCTGGCTGCATATGCCGACTGACCACTATGTACTGGACCACGGGACGGGCTAGCAACAATAGTTACGATGGAAGATGCTGTAACAGCACTAGGAACCAGAGTTGAAGATGCAACACAAACGGTCAGATTGGTTGGAACTGACGTGACAATGGTATTGTGAACTTGGGAAACAAAAGATCCCGTAGTGGGAATGATGTTATGATCCCACATGGTACCAGAAGAGGAGTTCCTAGAGCCCATGGCATCCCTCAGAGATCTATAGCAAGCGGGCACTGTAATACCAAGAGGGGTGACAGTGTAGGGCATAGATATGACCGGGGATGTGGCCGAGATAGGAGTCTCAATAATTGAGACAATAGGTGTTCCACTCGCTACACGAGATGTGTCCTCCATATCAGAGGAAGCCATCGGGGTCGAAACACCAGTAGGAGTAGAGGGATAATCCTCTTCGTAAGGTTCCCAAACAGGGTTGCAAAACAGATTGTGAAGCTCGTCCTCTAGAGCACAAGAGTTCAACGGTTGGACACTTGGAATAATAGGGAAAGTGTCACCACAAGCTGGTGTCTCAGGAGCAACAGAAGAAGGAGACCTTTGGTCACCAGGGATGGGAGACGGGATCTATGGATTCACCAGGATGATCAAATTCAAAAAATCCTAGACAAGCTAACAGAGAAAGACCCTACTCAAAACTAACACAAACAAGATCTAACAAGGTAAATGTAATCGTGGTTGAATAAATTTTAAGACATTAGAACACAACTTGACCTTTTCATTTTTTAAGAGTCGAGAAAAGGACAAAATATGACTAGTCGCCTTTGAGTATTTTAGTGAGCCCGAAGTGACAAATGCTCAAGTGAGCCTTTTCTTTTAAGGAGTCTGAAAAGGATCAAAAAATGACTACTCTAGAGAAACTAGGTAAGGGGTTTACCAGACAATCCGTAAAATTGCATATACACCTTAGCAATCATATGAAAACCAAGGACTTTCCGTACGGCAGTCAATCTTCTCGAATGCTATGTTCGGTGCGTTACGGGCTGTAAGGCGGTAGACATGGCTTCCTGTGGATCAAGGATGATAACCTAGTGGAGCTTCCCCATATATACGCAACGGTACGTGGGAGCACAAGTCCGTACTAGACCACAATTGAGTCATACAAGGAGGAACCACCCAACATTAAGTGAAAACAAAAGTGACTAGGTTTAACGATGCCGGAGCATGTGTCTAGCCTAGACCTCTAGAATGTGAGCATTATGTTCCAATACATTTTTAAGTTTATTAGATTTATTTTAAAGTTGATCTTGAGTTAAGTTTTGGTTTTCAGGTCCTACCGTATGTAATCTCTCAAAATCCCTAGGTGCAGTCTATATGCCAAAAAAATGTCATTCCATTCAATGAATGCTAACTACGAGAGAGTTAAAGAGATTTCATGCAAACGAAATGATCACAAACAACAAAAGATCTTCCCTAATGCAGCTAATGCAAATCAATAAACTTTTCTTTAAGATCACTAAATCACTAATCGAAATGAAAAGTCCTAATTTTCATTAACTGATTCAAAACAAAAGAGATTTTTCTTTTCGATAATGGCAAAATGCACTAAAGAACTTTTGAGAAATAACACAAACAAATTCTATCCAATACACACACATTTAGTTCCTCAAATCACCAATAAAACATCTAAAGAAACAAAAAGATCCTAAAGAGAACAATGAGCCGTGTGATCTGGGCTCAAGGTGAGACGAAGCAGAATTCAAGTGAAGACGAAGCAAATCACCCAAATAACGCAACAAAATGATTCACAACTGCCAAACAAGTGTAAGGGAGAAAACAAAAGATTCGACTGGGCCACAAAAAGATCAAAACACCTTAGGGACGCTCGATTCACAAGGCCATTAGATGTCCTAGGGCTAGAAATGTGAATCGGTAGAAAAAAGAAAACACCCAAAGGGTAGTGATCAAATCCAGTCAAATTACACTCCAACACACTCAAGTAGTCTAATAAAGGTACTTATGATAAAACCAAAGCTCAAAAATTTCACAACCAAGCAAACTTCAAAAGTTTACAGGTCTGGCACGACTGTCAGGCTGCAACTTGCGCCAACTGGCGCGACTGTCGCGCTATAAACTAGCGCTAGCCGAGTTTTCTATGGAAAAATAAAAACAAAAGAGCCAAGGCCGAACTAGCAACACCTAAGTACACCAAGAGACAAAAACAACACAGGCATTCAACCCAAAAAGCTAAACAAGTGGGAGAAACCAAGGAAATTACCAAAGAAAAAGGCAAGTTCCAAGTCATTCAGTTTGCAAGCCAAACCGGAGATGGACTGAAGTAGCATTGATCTACTTCGCTAATGCAAAGAAATAGCATTTTGAAGGCTATCTGGCCAGACTTCAGGCTCCGTCTAAAGTTTACAAATCAAACAACAAGACAAGATAAACAAACAAGGCAAAAGCCAACTCCCCAGCGAAGTCGCCAAATTGTCGTACAAGTAAATCCCCTCTGCGGACAGAGGCGATCCCACTAGCCTAAATGGGGTCTAGCAACAATCAAATTAAAGGCAAATGGGGTCTAACACGCAGGTTCCTAATTGCAAAGTAAAGGCCAATGATGAGAGCCTACCTCGAATCCAATGCTAGTAATCATAGGAGATTCGTTGCTTCCGTTCTTTCGCTTTAGTTGGTCACAATCCTCACGATCCTTGTGAACAGACACCTGCACATGCAAAGAACAAGACAAATACAAGCATAAAATCCAAGAAATGCAACTATGTATCAGTCAGAAAGCAACCAAGTTTTGACGTCAAATCCTCCTTTGGCTGGGTGATTAGCAACACATGCCTTGCAAAGCTTGTAGGGGATGGGGAACAAGCCTCTCTCTCCTTGATTACTTGGACATGGGCCTCCTCCTTAAAGATATAACCTTATGGGGATGATCAAGGCCTCTTGTAACATGAGCTTAGCAACTCTCAGACTTTGGGACTTAGATTTGGGAGCTTGAAGAGTATAATTACTAACTAGCTTGTCAAAGGGAAGAGAACAAGCTTATATAGAGGTAGGAGGAGTAGATAATACCATCCACTAGATTCATGGGATTGTCCTTATCATTAGGAAGCTTCCGCGAGAGGTGGAGAACTACTTCCCTCCTTGGGAGATATGAAGCCCAACTGAACTAACTCAAACTGGAATTAGTTCATGGATAGGTTAGAAGGAACCTTCGAAAGTTTGTTTGTTAGAAACTTTACCCAACTGGATTGGCGCTATTGCAACTCTGACACAGAGCGCCATCTGGCGTGCCCTCTTTGGAGGATTTCTTCCATTGGTGCAAGTGATACATTGTGGAACAGCACCAATGGAAAAAGGGCTACATTTATGGGTATTTTGCAGAAGGTGTCTTCAGGGCATATGAAGTACATACTCAAGGGGATACAATGCAGGTGTTTTCAAGTTATGTCACTTCTGACAGGTCCCGGAATAGGTCCTCCAATGTACGGGAGAAGGGGTAACAGGGACAATGACAAAATACTGTGTAACAATGGAGTAATTCATGGAAGGAGTTTGTTAAAGGCTTGAGACTAGACAAATCAGGGAGACGGTTCCGCTTGGAGCCTGTGAAAGGACAAATCAAGTGAAATTATTCCTTTCTGTACTTTATTTGTCTATAATAAAAGAAACACATGGCTTAGTTCCTGATATAAATCTTCTTCATGTTTATGACATCCATGTTATGATTTAGATGTGAATGGTTGTTTAATTGCATAACTAACTACCTTTCATTATATATGAAGATGGTTTCTTTATGATGTTTAGTCCATATATTGCTGTACTTTCTGGAATTGATTGTTTTGCAGGTTGAAGGAGCAAAAGGAACTCCAAGAAGGGTTTGGACCCTGGAAGGCTCTTCTCAAATGTAGGACCTCAGGTACACCCCTTATCATAGAGTTTGCTTACATTAGCATTATGGCTGTATGGAATGTGTGTTTCTCTGTATAGATAACCTCTGATCTACTAGGGTATCAACCCAAGACCCTAGGGGAATTTATTCCCGAACAGAACCGGCGACTCCACTGGGGACAACACTATTGTTGGTCCTAGTTTGGGTGTATTCAAGCCAATCAGGGCTCAGTTGTCTGTTTGCTTTTTGTTACTGTCTGGTCTATTCTTGAATTGCAAGTTGGATCAATTTCTTCAGACTGTTTTTTATTTTTCTTATAACCTTTTATATACGTTGTTTTTTCTATTTACAGAAGCGTATATACACAACTTTCCTTAAGTAAACCTGTGTATACGCATGTTTCCTTAAGCTTTGTCACGTATACATGTATTGTGCGCAAACACAGTCACGTATATCTTGTAATTTTCAAGATTTTTAAAATCTTCTTATTTTTGAAGGTTTGCCTGCTAGTCTGATTCAATCCTGAAAAACTACTTTTCTGTGATAGTCTTTAGTTTTACAACAAGTATCTGATTTCCAAGTCTCTCTGATTGTGAAAAGGTTGGTCTTATTTGTTTTTCTTGCAAATATCATCTTTTTTGCTTAAACACGCAAGGTTTCTTGTTAGGAATCTTGGCTGCTCTATGTCTTCAGGACAGAAAGGTTGATCTTAATCTTTGTGCCAAGTTTTTTTTGGTGATTTTTTGGTTTGCATGTTGAAATGGTATCTTTATGACCATATTCTTTTCTTTCTTTCCGGAAGTTGTTGGTTTACACTTTCTTGAAAGTTTTCTTTTCAATCTTTTGGTCTTTATTCCCAATCTCTTGTTGATGCTTGTTGATTGTTAAGAGCATTTTGAAACACCTTTTTGTTGAGTTCTCACTTGTTTTGTGTTTCAAACTCGCAAAGTGTTTCATTGCCTATTCTTCGATCATAAAGTTTTAGTCTTGTTTAGAGAACTTTTGAAAATCCATTTTTGTTTTGCTTTTGAAGGAAACTTCTTGAAACTTTGTTTTTCTTTCTTGAACTTTGTTTTGATTAAGTTTTACTTTTTTATGAGTGAAAGTGCATTTTTGTTTGTCTTGAAACATGCTTTTAGTGTTTGGACGAAATAAGCATCAACAACTTATATTCTATCTAACATTTTAAGTGGCAAATTAAAAAATTGATAAACAAGTAACTTTCATTTATTGATTTAAGAGTAGTTTTGAGTTTTGCATCAGCATGTACTTGTTGCATTAGGATTAATTTGTGCATCTTTCTAGGCATCCATAGTTTTGTTAACTTTTGTGAGTGTGAAGCTTGAGTAAAAGAAAAGAAAATAAAAATTTGTTACTTTCTTTGAAGTTCATCTGAACCTTGTAGAAATTTGTTTCATTGAAAAATGAAAACAAGTGCATTTGCATGTAGTTTGGTTTTTATTAATTTCTTTTGCATCAAAACACCACTAGTTTCACTTCCGCTTATCCCTTGACTTAAATAACAACCCATTTAAAAATAAGCACTAATTAAAATATACTAGAACTTTTTATAATTTTCAAGTTAGACACACCAACAAGTTTTAGGATATTTTAGGGCCTTGGATTAGGCGAGTGGAGAGATAACTCTCCAAGGCCATTTAAACTTTCAAACATAGGAGTCTGAATAGTGAGTGAAAATCCAATAGAATTAGGTAGACCAAGAAAGCACTGAATCTGGGAGTTAAGCATGAGGGTTTTTGAAGACAGGGAAGAGAGATACCCCCTCTCCTACTTGTCTGATCTTACCTCACGATTGTTCCGCCTGGCTTCTATAATGAGTTCGTAACCTTAGTTACTACTCCTAGGGATCTACACAGGTGGTTATGGAGGGGAATCCCATGGCACCTGAGGTCGACGTTGTATCACTCTCAACGGTTCTACTGGAGGGCACCCTTGCGAAGCTTGGGGGCTTGCACCAGCGCACGCTGTTGTTAGGAGGTCAGCATAACTTCCTTTGATACCTTTGCTGATAGGACTGGGCCGTCATTATCCCAGACTATCTTCGGAAGGCCCCTTACCTCACTTTCTTGTATTTTGGTGTCCGGTCCTAATCACCCAGAGCGGAAATACTTGGAAGTAGTTTGACTAGCTGATATCTGTTAGGGACTTTATAGTGTGTGCTCTGTGCTCTTAGTCGGCCTAGCTTTCAATTTTTTTGAATCTTTAGTTAGATCTTAATAAAAAGTTCAAAGTGGATGACTGATCACCTAGATTGTCTCGAAGACTTCTTGGTATTTCACCACCAAGTTTATAGCCTTCTCCTAGAAGGCGTAGAGGTAATATTGCCGATGGGTTTCGTCGCGTGGAAACTGACGCGTCAGGGATTGATCCTCCTCTCAGGGGCATTAGTGTTCTAGATAGGCTTGGTACTTCCATAGAACAAGAGAGGAACACCAATTCTTTCTCGAGTCCTCTTTCGAGAAGAAGATAATGTAGAGGTAGAAGAACTCCCAGAGTCGTTAGCGGCTTCGAATTCTCCCCCACCTTCTAGTTATCCAGAAATATTACGATACGTTGGGACTCTGATGCATAGACTGTCAAGTCCAGGTCACATTACGCACTTGCCATCGATGACCACTACTGGAAGCATGGCTTCTACTACAAGTGCTACAACTATGCAAACTCCAACATCAGTACAAGCGGGAGGAATGATTTCCATCTCCTCTACTTCCTTGTTTGGGTCTTTTGCTAGCACATCTTTAGTTGGGTCTACCTCCATTCCTTCCACGAGTCGAAATTCCCAAACCAATGCTTTTAGTTCTGGATTCTCCCCATTTGGCACCCATTCACAAGGTTTTTTGTCAGTTTCGTTTAGTGCCACCACATCCATGATGGGTGGATCGGCTTCATTCTAGGGTTTTCCTTTTGGAAGTGGTCATATACCACATTCCAACCCAACAATTGGATCTATGCCTTTCTCTTCCTTAGGACAAAGTAGCAATCCTTTTCAAGGTTGGACTAACCCTGCGGTTAGTGGCATGGGAATTGGGAATCCGTTTTTTGGCCAACAAGGGAATAGGTCGTACTCCAAAGTTAGTTCATGTCAAAGTATTCCTCCTTTAGCTTCTTCTTGGAATCCTTATCAGGGGTTATCAATGCCTTATAATCCTTTAGGAGGAAGCTTCACCGGTTATGGAGGTTTTGTGGTTGGAGTTGGTCAAACTCTTAATTTTGCTGGATCACAAGGCTTGCCTTTTGGTTCAGCTAGTTCTGTTGATTACTTCAGGCAGCCTGGTGCCTTCCAAAATCTAGGCCAATCAGAACTTTGGGAGCTCTGCCAAGTCTGGGTGGAATCCCCAAGGTCCTCCTAGGCTTCCGTTTCTGGCAACTTTGAACTTGCTAGATCTCACAAAATTAACAAACAATCCAATCAAATACAATATGGCCTGGCCTCCGATCCCAACCAAACTCCCTTCGGAAATTCCAAAATTTGAAGGGAAGAGCGATGAAGACCCAGGTGACCATGTAACCACATTCCATTTGTGGTGCTCATCAAAATCCCTTATTGATGACTCGATTAGGTTGAGAATTTTTCAATGCACCTTGGCTGGTAATATTGCCAAATGGTATATAGAGTTGCCAAGGGGTAGCTTTACATCTTTCGCCAACTTAGCTAATATTTTCTTAAATCATTTCCAGTTGCCTGTCCATTATGATGCCGGAACTAAACTTCTGGCCAATTTTCGTCAGGACACGGCAACTCACATTTCTGATCATATTCAAGAATGGAGACAGAGAAAGAGGCTCATTAAAGCTGAAATTCCTCTGGAATACCGTCTCGAATGGTTTTTGAAATCTTTATAATCGGAAATCTCTAAGTATGTCTCCATGTCTGGAGTCTATTCTGAGGAGCAAGTTATTTTTAGGGCTCAACAATTAGAATTGATCTACTCTCAGTCTGGGATCCTACAAAAATACTTGCCAGATGCTCCTGGGTGTAAGGTTGATATAACCAAGTCCCCATGTGGATGGTATCGTTGGATCAGTAGACACAAATGCGGTGAACTTGTTGAGCCAATTGCAGCAGTTGTCTTTGCAAACTACTCCTAACAACCAAGTCACATCGTCTAACCCTTCAACTTCCCAACCCTCTTCGATTAATGTTGTCCAATCTGATAACCCTAAAGGAAATCAAAATTCCAATGGGAAAAATAAAGGACAAGGTAAGAAAAAGAACTAGGATGGGAAGGCTAACGCAAATAAATCCAACAATAATGCTGGTGGTGGTAGAAACGAGTCTAGAAAGAAAGTCAATTTTCCATGCAAGTTGTGCAGTGGAGACCATTTAACTCATCTCTGCCCAAAGATTTAGGACGCTCAGCACTTGTTAGGGCCGCAAGGGACTTCCAGTTCTCAAGCTGTGTTAACCAACCCTTTTCCCTAAGTGCAGCAATTTCTTGCTGGCGCGAGTTCAAATCCTGGTACCTCCACTGGGGGCAGCCAGGAATGGGAGAAATCATCGATTGTTTTCATGATGGGTTCTGTTACACAGTAATTTGTCACCGTCCCTGTTACCCCCGCTCCTGCATCTTGGAGGACCCATTCCGAGACTTGTGAGAAGTGACAAGACTTGAAACCACTTGCCTTATTTACCTCTAAACATGAGCTTCATATGCCCTTAAGACATCTCCTGCTCATTGTCCCTAAAAATAGCCCTTTTTTCATTAGCGCTGGTGCCCTATGTTATGCTCGCGCCAATGGGGAAAATCCTAATGAAAGGGTGCGCCATTAGCGCTCTGTCCCAGAGTCGCAATCGCGCCAACCATGTTGGGAAAAGTTTTCAACCACTCAAACCTCCGAAGGTTCTGTCCAACTCATTCACCAAACTAATTCCAAGTTGAGTGAGGATGGTTTGGATTCGAATCTCCTTGGATGGAAAGTTGTTTGCCACCATTCCATGGAAGTTTCCAAGTGATGAAGCCAAATCCATGATTGTGGGGGATTGACCTTATCTCTTCCTTTTCCTCTATAAAAGCTTGTTCTCATGGCTGGAGCAAGCTAGTTCTAGTTCTGGTTCTAATAGCTTTGACTCTTGTGGCAATACTTGTGCTGAAAGGAAGATATCAAAAAGTTGGAGTTGCAAGAAGCCTTCTTTGTATCCATAAGGCTTTCCCTAAGTAAGGAGACTTTGTCACTAAAGAGAGAGAGAGCTTGTCCCTCACCCCTTCAAGCTTTTGCAAGACTTGTGTAGCTGAGCACCCAGCCAAAGGAGGACTCGACGTCAGGATGCTGGTTGTATTCTCCTTTGTTGAATTATTAATAATAGATGACTATCATTATGGTTCCATTCTCGTTGTACTTGTAATGGTTGATGTTGAATTATATCCTTCCTGACTGATGTATAATTGCATATATTAGATTTCACGCTTGGGTTTGTGTTTGTTCTCTTTGTGTGCAGGTGTCCATTCACGTGGATAGTGGAGGATCGTGACCGGCCAAGGCAAAGGAACACGAGCGCCATCTCTCCTACGAACTAAAGCGTTGGATCTCAAGTAGGTCTTCATCACCTACTCTTTATTTGCAATTAGGAACTTGCGTGATAGCATTGTTTGATTGTTGCTAGACCCGTTCTGGGCTAGTAGGGATCGCCTCTATCCGTAGAGGGGATTTACCTCTCCAACAATTTGGCGACTCCACTAGGGAGTTCAGCTTGTTGTTTGTTTTGTAAACTTAGACGGAGTCTGAAACACGACCAAATAGCCTTCGAAACACTATTGCTTTGCAGTAGTGAAGTAGATCAAAGCTGTTTTTGTCGATCTCTGGTTTGGCTTACAAACTAAGTAACTTGGAGACTGGTTTTTCTTTTGATTGCTTGCTTAGATAAGCCTTTGGACCGAATTTCTTGCTACCCCTGTACTTTTTGATTTGCTTTAAGCTTGTGACGCAAGTCCTGGATTGCGTATTTTTCTTTTGAAATTAGCAAACTTTGTTAGCGCGCTTTTTGCCTTGACAGTCGCGCTAGTGGCCCTTGTTGCTAACTGACAACCCGCGCCAATCACTGTTTAGCGCTAGTTGCAGCCTGACAGTCACGCCAGGCCGTTTAGTTTTTGGTCCACTTGTTTTGCTTGCTGTCTGAGCTTGGATTTGCTTTTTGCCACCTCTTTTTCAGTTGCTGGAGTGTGCTTAAGGCCTGTTTGACTGGTTTGCAACCTTTTTCATCTGGGTGTTTGCCTCTTTCCATTGATTTCACACCTCAACCCTAGGGCATCTAGTGGCCATGTGTGTCGAGCCTCCCGTGGGAGTTTTGGGTTCTTTGATTATCCGGTTAACCTTGTGATTGCTTTTCACATTTTCTTCAGTGATTGTTGAAGTATTTTGGAGTGATTTCCGAACAACTTGCTCTTGTTTGCTTGGATTTCATTCTAGCTTTGTTTGAGCTTGGATCACATAGCTCATGTGAAGCCTCATTTTCCTTTCGATTTGGAGAACTTTTTTTTAGTGTCTTGGGATTTCATTGAGTCTTCATTGGGTGAATTTTCTTCTTTGCTCAGTGTTGTTATCTTTCAAAATTCGTTCTAGTGCATTGTGCTTGTAGAAAGGAATCAAATAATCTCTTTTGCATTTAATAGTGAATGGAATAGAAGTTTTCGTTATTTGCATTATTGAAAAGAAAAAGTTTTGTTTATTTTCCATTAGCTGCATTAGGTTGTTTGGTTGATTGAGTTCGTTTTGTTTGATTGAAACTCTTAACCTTCTCGTAGTTAGTATTCATCGAAAGAAATGGCTTTCTTTCGCATGTAGCTTGCATCTAGGAAATTGTGGAAGATCACATATAGTAGGGCCTTAAACCGAAACTTAACTAAAAGATCAACCATAAAATAAACCGAATTTACTTAAAAACGCATTGGAACATAACGCAAACATTCTAGAGGTCTAGGCTAGAGACGTGCTCCGGCATCGTTAAACCTAGTCACTCTTGTTTTCGCATTAAGGTTGGGTGATTCCTCCTGGTGTGATTCAATTGTGGTCTATCATGGATTTGGGCTCGCATGTACCGTCGCGTATATATGGGGAGACTCCACTAGGTTTGCATCCTCGATCCATAGGAAGCCGTGTCTGCCGCCTTACAAGCTGTAACGCACCGAACACAGCATTCAGGAAGATTGATTGCAGTACAGAAAGTCCTTGGTTTTCATACGATTGCCAAGGTGTATAAGCAGTTTTACGGATTTTCTGGTAAACCCCTTTCCCTAGTTTCTCCAGAGTAGTCACTTTTTGATCCTTTTCGGACTCTGTAAAATAAAAGGCTCTATAGAGCATTTGTCACTTCGGGCTCTCAAAACATTCGAAGGCGACTAGAGTCACCTTTTGTCCTTTTCTCGACTCTTAAAACATGAAAAGGTCAAGTTGTGTCCTAATGTCATAAATTTATTCGGCCACGATAACATTTACCTTGGTAGATCTTGTGTGTGTTTAGTTTTGAGTAGGGTCTCTTATCATTAGTTTGCTTAGGGTATTTGTTTAATCATCCTGGCGGATCCATCAACTCCGTCTCCTGTCGCAAGTGACCAAGGGTCTCCATATTTTGTTGCCCCTGAGACACCAGTTTGTGACGCTCTTCCCATTGTTCCGAGCATCCAACCGTTGAATTCTCGAGCTCCAGAGGACGAATTCTACGAATTTTCTTGGAACCCTGTTTGGGAGCCTTCTGAAGAGGATTTTCCCACTACTCCTGTCGGTGTCCCATCTCCGATGGCTTCTTCCGATATGGAGGATACATCTCCTGTGTCAAGTGGACCGTCCGTCATGTCGAGTATCAATACTCCCATTTCGGCTACATCCCCAATCATCTCTACGCCCTACACTGTTACACCTCTGGGTATCACGGTGCCAGCACACTATAGATCTTTGAGGGATGCTATGAACTCTGCAGCTTCCTCTTCTATGTGGGATCAAAACATCTTCCCTACCATAGGACCATTTGTTTCCCAAGTTCACCATACTACTGTTACAGCAGTCCCAACCAATTCGACTGTCTGCATCGCATCATTAGCTCCAGTGGTTAGTGCCGTTACAGCGTCATCTGCTGTCACTTCTGCTGCAGGCCCATCTCGAGGTCCAGCACAAAGTGGTCAATCGACACATACTGCTAGAGTTGTGCACCTCACAAGTGGTGCTCCTCCTGCTTCTGATCATATGATGGCAGAGGAGGCATATTTTCAGTACTTGCGTAATGTCCAGAACCCAAATGGGCAAGGTCCCTATTATGATCCTGAGAATCATTATTTGTGTACCTCCTTGCCTGAAGAGCCTTATGTTGAGGCTTCCGATCCATTGAACGTGGCTTGGGGTACCACCGGGTATGGTGGCGGCCAGTACCATCAGGGTCAAGGACAATCATCGCAAGGACCACCCTACCAGGGTCAATAGCCTTACTCGCAGCCTAATCATGGGCAACAGTATAATGACCAGAATTACCCAGGTCAACAAGGAGTCCCGCAAGGACAACCCTATCAGGGACATCCTTTGGCCTCTAGTGGTTTGTCTTTCATATATCTTGGGCAACCTTCTGGAAACTCGGGACAACCCAATGCTCAACAAGGACAACCCGGTACCCAACAAGGCTACCCTTTGGGGCAACCTTATGGGAACCAGGGACAACCTTATGGTCAGCAAGGTCAACCCGGAAACTAGCAAGGCAACCCTTCTGGGTAAGGGGGCCAGCCTTATGCACAACAAGGCCAGCCTACCGCTCATCAACCATCTGGTCAATAAGGACAATCCTCGGTTGCGCAAGGGTAACCCCCTCGCTCAACAATCTCGACCTTTTGGATGAACGGGGCCATCTCAGATCCGACTAGGACAACCTTCCGGCCAAATGGCCTAGCATGCAGGCAGGTACCAATCCCGACCTCCTCATTCAGGTGGGTATCAATCCCAGCATCCGTATTCAGGTGGGTATCAATCCCAACCTCCTTATTCAGGTGGGTATCAATCCCAGCCTCCTTATTCAAGCGGGTATCAATCCCAACCTCCTTATTCAGGCGGGTATCAATCCCAACCTCCTTATTCAAGCGGGTATCAATCCCAGCCTCCTTATTCAGATGGGTATCAATCCCAGCCTCCTTATTCAGGTGGGTATCAATCCCAGCCTCCCTTTTCAGGTGGGTATCAATCCCAGCCTCCTCATTCAGGTGGGTATCAATCCCAGCCTCCTTATTCGGGTGGGTACCAATCCCAGCCCCCGTATTCAGGTGGGTATCAATCCTAATCTGGTCATCAAATGCCGCCTGGCTCCCAGGCTTAGTACGGATACCAGTAACCCCAGGGGCAGAATCAATACACCCCGTATCAAAATTACCAGCAGCCGTAGGGTAACCCTTATCAAAATTATCAACAACCTACTAGCCAGTATGGTAACCAATGGGGCACTGGGGGGCAGAACCAGTATCAGCAACCCAGTTCTGGAAACAACCCTTACGGACAAAATCCTTCTGGACAAGGCCCTTTTGGACCTGGTCCATCGGGACAAAGCCAGTGGGGGCAATCAGGAACTGGTTGGAATTCTGGCTCTACCTCGTATCTAGGACAAATGTCCTTTAATCCGCAGCTACCATTTCTAGTGACGTTGGAATTGCCCGATGTGTCGAAGTTAACAAATGATCCCATTTTACACAATCCACAATGGCCACCAGTTCCAACTAAGATACCTAGTGACTGTCCCAAATTTGACGGGAAAGCCGGAGAGGACCCTCAAGCTCATTTGTTGAAAGATGCTCCTAGGGTCCCTGCGATTCTTAAAGAACCCTTTCCCTCTCAGCAAACTCAAATGGTGGCTGATCCCTCTTCTTCTCCCTTCGGTTCCCAGGTCTTCATGGCTGGAACTATTCCCGTTCATGTAACGAATCGAGCGAAGGAGTATCTGTCGTCCGCCGGGAAGGAGCCAGAGGTTCCCTCAAGTGCTCCTTCATCTAGCTCTGGTCCCCTTCATGTCGAGAGACCGAGTACTGAGACGATAATTTGACCCCCTCCCAAAGGGGTACTCAGAAGATCTTCTTATAATCCGAATGCTCGTGCTGCTCAGCACTATAGCATCGTAGAGGACTTAGTGCAGGCTCCGTTAGCTATGTCCGCCTTAGAAGTTCTTCAGAGCTACCCCACCAAGAGGAAGTTCCTGCTATCGGCCATCGGTGGCATCGACCCAGCGGACTCGGATTTGATTACCTTCGACCTCGAGAGCCATGTTCCTTGACTGCCTCATCAGATCGCTTTTCTCATTCAAGTCCGTCATCAATTCCAAAACGATCCATCGTATGGTTATTAATGAAGGCGCATCAACCTGCATTATGTCTATTGTGTGTTGGAAAGCAATCGGGTCTCCGACTCTGAGTCAGTCTCCAACGACCTTGGAAGCGTTCGATGGGAGAGAATCCTGCCCTTATGGTATTCTTCAATGACTACCAATCACCTTAGAAGGGAAGACTGTGGAAGTAGAAGTTGAGGTTGTTGACACAAATCTCACATATAACCTCCTTCTGGGCTGGAGTTAGATGTATGCCATGCGTGCCGTGGCTTCATCCCTCTTCTGTGTCATTCGTTTCCCTCATCAGGGGAAAATTGTCACAGTTGACCAGCTTTCTTTCTTCGCTTCCTCTTCTGAGGGAAACGTACCATTCGTTGAGCATACCATTTTTCCATTTGAGAGTGTGGGATCTTGGCTTTTCAAATACCCTACCCTTATGGGTGTCTTCTCCCTCCCACCTCCGATCCTTGCTTCACTTGCTTTGGTTTCGGCTCGCTCTGATCCTTCATTGCACTCTGTTGCGACCCTCGGTCCCTCTGCCAAAGGGGGAACCAATCCTCTAGCCTGTAAACCTCACTCGGACGGGGGGCATGGGCAGATCATCAGTGCCATTGATCATTTTATGAAATAGGCCAAGCGATGCCTACATTATCTAGGCCGGTTATGCATCAGTGCGATAAGGTGAAGCCCTGAAAAGGGCTTGACTTGAATCAAGTATCATGCGAGCTCTCTCTTTTATTTCGTACATGCATGTGCTTTTTATGAGTGTGCTGTATGTGTGCATGTTTATTTAATTTTTATCTCAATGTGTTGCTGTGATTTCCGCTTATTGTGTCTTTTGCTTCTTGAACAGATGTCTGGATCACCTTACGGTGGTTTCGTTGATGGTGCTTCCCGCAGTACTCGCAATCTGTCATCTGCAGCATGGGTGATCTACGATCCTCATGGTGACTTAGTAGATATTCAAGGAGTGTGTCTGGTTTGTACAACGAACAATGTGGCTAAATATAGTGCTGTAATTGAATTATTAGCCGAGGCGATTAACCTTGGAATCCGCTCATTGGTTGTAAACTTAGATTCGCAACTTGTAGTCCACCAGCTCAATGGACGATATTCCGTCAGAGATCATTGCATTTTAAGGTTGTATTTACGTGTTAAGTTATTGGAAAGAGATTTTGATTAGATTACTTATCATCACATTCCAAGGAAACTTAATGCAGTAACCGATGCATTGGCTAACTATGTATTGGATAGGCATTTGCATAATATGTAAATCAACAAAATACAGGAAGCATAAGATATAATAAAAACACCATGTATATATATATATATATCGTGTGGCACACTGAGGTGCTCAAAAAATAGAATGTACATGTCTGGGTAGAGTCTGTGTTCCCGGTACATTTGAGACACATGTCTCTCAAAAAATGTATATGCAGAAAATAAAGTCTAGAAGCCTAAGCACGGTGATGCTCATGATAACACATCACCGCCCGCACCAATCATCTCAGCAGACGGTGGACGCGAGTCGGCACCCCTACTGTATGCCTCTGG
>APFE030466361.1:0-12826 GCA_000404065.3 Pinus taeda | reverse complement strand
ATATTTCTATATCTATTTATTTATTTTTTAATAATTTCCATGTAGCCAAATTCTCATTAATACTAATTTTAATAAATAAAAATTACTAAATTTACAATATAACGATATTTCAATAAAACGGAAACTCGAAACTCTTCAAATCCACGTGGAGCATTAAAATCTATTGAAATACATAATTATATTATGAATGATTTTGTTTTCTCAATGAAATAATATAATAGAGATGAAACAAACCTTGATAAAGAGCATTGTTGATTTCTACATGTTCATGTTCATGGTATGGATAAATAGAGAGAATTGATTTACTAAAGTGTTTATAGTTGAGATTTCAATTTTATAATAAATTTTAAAATGATTTTACCTTTGTGATGTTATATGTGATCATAATTATATTGTATATAGTTACCAATTGTCTCAAAAGGTACAAAGATAGGCCCATAGGATTATTAAATTGGAATTATTGAATATTTCTAGAAGATATGTTGATTTAAGCCTAAAGGATGAGCAATTTGGGTTGGGTAAAGGCTTTCTAATTGTTTTTTATTATAGTAAAATTTGATAATTCATTGGTTTTACATTCAAAAGCTTGAAGGAATTTGAAGAGCATGTTTAGAATTTTTTATGGGATTTGATCCTAAAATCATTGATTTGTAAATACATACTCAATGAAATGATAATTGGTTGAAACCTTACACAAATGTTTGATATAAGCAAATAAGTTGGCCACAAAATTATTTGGTCATCGTTGTAGGCATGTGTAAGCTTTGACATACTCTATTAGATTCTCTACCATGCATTAGAATGATATCGCATACCTTCAAAAACATCATTGTTGATTAAAATTCTCGTCCTTGAATTTAAGGTAATTTATCTTTTTGTTTCAGAATATTTTTGTTTATGAATTTGATTTCAATTTACAACGTTCAAAAGAAGCTTATTTTCCTTAAATAAAGGATGAGATTGTAGGATTAAATCTCTATAATCACTTTGCGCACTTAGCAAGGGTAGTCTATAGAAAATAGTTTCAAGTAGATGGTTACAACTTATAAACCCTCCAGTTCGCTCAGTTAAACATCTTTGAAGGTTCTAGGGGTTATATTCGATCAAATTTAAATTAATTTGGAGTAACGCTATCGTAACTTGTAAGTTTGCATGCTGTAAGGTGTTGCACATTTTTAGCTCTCACAAACTTACTAGCCATGCAGATCAACACAATATACTTTAACAATCTTATAAAAACATAATAGTACATGAATTATTTGACTTTAAACTACACATTTGACTATTCTCCCATATCATACAGAAAGAGATATATCCAAGATTAAGCTAAAATCAAAAACATTGTTTTTAATTCAAATGCATAATTTTAAGGAAACCCAACTGTGGCATCACACAAATGAATCTCGCATAAAAGACTACAATTGGATTACTCGTTTAAAATCATGAATAAAACCTTGAAACATTTTAAGAACAAATTATTCACAAAATTCACAATTTAACTATAGAACAACTGAGACACACTCATTGCTTGTCCCGAGCTTTCACACCATGGTAAATACCTAACAGAATTGAGGATTCAGTGTGATTATTCACATATTTATGCAAGAAAACTTTTTTCTCACCAATTAAAAATAGTTGGTAAGTATATCTCTCTTTTAAACTCTGGAATTTCCATGGATTTCAATACATTCATTAATTTATACTGAGGAATTATCCTCTTCTAGAAGTTGAATAAAGGAAGAACCGAATACTTCACCAAATCATCCAATGAAAGACCCGCACATTTAACCATAAAATCTACATTACGCTTCAATTTTTCCATAGAATGGGACAATAGCTGTGGCTGCCAACGAACTAATCCAGACATTTGTTTTTCCAAGAAGCCTAAACATATCAAACTCTACAATTTTCACTCTAATGTTTCATTCCTTAGTCTCGAAATCGCACATATGGTGGCACTAAAAGATTTTGATCGCTTCATAAACCCGAGATTCTCAGTCTGTTTAAAGATTTCCATAACTTTTTCCTTTGCAACCATCAGTATATGGGTTCACCTCACCACTAACTATGATAATGTTTTATCATCAAAGCTTGATCTTAGAAGATGTGAATCTCTCTATTTAAGCTTATCTTCCCTGAGATTATGTATTCTTGCACACACACTTCATAACGAAATGAATTGATCAAAGGAAAACTGAAGTAAAATCAAATACAATCATTTTTTTAGATTTGTTAGCTTCTCTCCTTGCATAATTAGAACATAATGATTTTTAAATAATAATTTGATAAAGATGAGTAAAATCAAATACTATTATTTTTTAGATTTGTTAGTTTCTCTCCTTGCATAATTAGAACATAATTATTTTTAAATAATAATTTGATAAAGATGACTCGTAAGGTTCAAAATAATGTTTTACTAAAAAAAGGTTCAGAATAACGAGGGTGGGCACAAGACTATAAAATATTCTTAATATAGACAAATATGAGGAGCATGAGCTTTATAGATGAAAAGCAGATGGAAGTTGCAAGGACGACACAAGAGTACTGTAGACCTAGAGCATGTATAATAACATGATATAAAGGTTGAAAGGTGATTTTTGTCCATCTACGGACACAAGTTATTAGAAATATGCTCCATGGGGAAGTATGACAACAAAAATTCAAGAGAGACGGCTACTCAGAAGAGAGCACAAAATCTTCAAGAGAGCCGGCTACTTAGAAGAGAGCACAAAATCTTCAAGAGAGCAAAGAGGATTCCATGCACTGTCGAAAAGGCTTGGTAGGAAAGAACTACTCTCTATAGATTGCGGGGTAATTAGGTAGAAGAATAAGATTTCAGTTCTTTAATGACTATTGAAGGAGTGCAGGAGGTTTCCCTTGATACTGTAAGTTTCATGAGAAAATCTGCACTGGTATTATGCTGCCTTAAGAGGAAGTTTCAATCCTTCTTTGGAGACACTGAGAACTCTAGAAACTGGATGGGCAAGAATGTCCACCCATGTGGTTGTCAAAGAGCAAGCTCATAATACAACCCAAAGAAATTGGTATACTTATACAATATACAATGAACACGTTAGAATGAAAACATGCTTTTGTTCATATTTTCTTTTACGTATATATATTTTTTTCTTCATCAAAAGCTTTCTTTCATAGAAAGAGAGCATAAACTGTCAAAGCCAAACCGGCAACACAACCTCAGCCTCTTTAGATCTGCATGATAAGTTTTTACAAGAGATTGACAAGATAAATGAAGAGTTCATCTTGCTTAGAAACCTATCTTGAAGATGCAAACATACCATGGAGCCAATTGCCAATTTAGAGAATTGAAGACCATGTCCAAAGATCCATGTAGATATATTTGAACACGCTCGCTTGAGAAGTACTCATCTTGCTCAGAAACTCATCTTGAAGATGCAGCCATGCCATGGAGCGAAGAGACGATCTAAAGAAGTGAAGAACATGTCCAAATACCTATGTAGCTAAAGAAATAATCAAGACCATAGAAGTGTTTCAATGCATAATAGAACTTGAATCTGAAAAGAAAACAAGTCAACTAATATTGGGAAAATGTAGTCAAAGTGCAGTGCATGCTTCCGAGATGCGATGCATGTGAGGGATAATGACTCAGTAACATAAATAATATAGCAAGATGTCAAAAAAATATCTTTTACTACTAGATGTTAAACAAAAAAGCATATAACAAATGTTAATCAAAGAATGAAAATGTTGACGACTATGTTCATTAATAGGAAGGGCTATCAGCCTAATTATATTGTATGTATTTGTATTAGGAGAATTTTTAGATTTACAATAGATATTTTAATGAAAAATAATAAAGTAATAGTTAAAATAATAAAATAAGAGTGATGATTTTTCTAATAAAGGAAGAAAAACTCTACTTATTTAATTTTATTTGGCTTATTTAGTTATAGGTATACTTAAACTTAAATCATAGGCACTCATTGCATGCATAATTTAATACCATGTCCAACAAATACACACTCACAAACCTTTGAGTATTACCATGTGTGATTCACATGTGTTGGGAATATCGAGGGTAATGACCCTTTATTTGTGATTTCACCCCTCAAGAAAATGTGGGTGGATTTTTTTCATTTCTTCTTCACTATTTTTGGCACCTCATTTTCATTTTTAGTGATTTTATGGTACATGATGGTTTATCGTATGGTTTTATAAATTTGATTAAGGAAATATGATTATAATTTAATTTTAACTAATGGATTTGGGGTTTTTCATGCCATGGGATCATATATATTTTACTCTATACAACAAAATTTGATTGACGATAAGAACAACTCTAAAACATTAGCTTAATTTCCTAATTTGATTGTTAATTAAATTTTCCAATTTTGTTTTTCATGAAAAATATTTGTTTAATATCTAATTTCATTGCTTCACTTCTATTTTTATTAATAATACATTTAAAGTTGAATTACTACATAAGGTCTAAAACTTGTATGTTTGGTATCAAAGCGAATATTAGCTTGATGGTGCACACCTATGGATCAAGATTCATTTATCGTGAATCTATGATAAACCGTGTTGCATTGGAAGCCTTACAATGATGATTCTGTGTTAGAAGAGAATTGTGACTAGTTAAATAATAGAGATTAAGAAATCTAAAAATAAAAGTTTAGAGACACGGAAGCTCATGATGGAAGACCTTTTGGTAGGCAAAGATCAGTCAATCACTGTAAATCCACACACTACATTAACATGGATCTCGATAGAATATTGGACAAGTTGCATCAAGAGGAAAAATGTACAATCCAAATATATCTATCAAATTAATAATTACTAAATTAGGAGAAGCGATAATTAGGGCATAATATAACAAGTTTAGGAATCTATTAGTGATTGTTTATATTAATACATTTGATAAATATACATGTATCACATTATTTTTGTCTTTAGTAGACTCATGCGATAACATGGTTGTAGCCATAGGTGGTAATGCATCTACTTTGAATTTTGATGATGTCATTTCATTCCTTATCTTGAAAGAGATGAGGAATATAAATGGAAATTTTAGAGTATAAATGCCTTATATGAAAGAACACTTTTACATGATAGAAATAGAAATAAGTCCCCAGGTAACAAAGTTACCAACTTAACGAGAACATGACCAAGTTCTCATTTTTTAGAAGTCACATTTAGTGTTGATGTTTATGTTGATTTTGAAATTCATTAGGTAGAATCACTTCTTTTTATGATAGGTCATTTTATTGAAAGAGAACGACCAATTCTCCATCCCTGGGCACTACGTTAAATTTTTAGGAATAACGTACCTCAAATTACACAAATCAGGCATGAAATATGCTACAGGTCAATCTGACTCTAGCATGCTCAGATTCCAATCTCAACCTGAATGCCTAAATAAAGAAACATAGAGAGGGAAATAAAAAGTGGTGGAAAAGAAATTTCCAACTCCTCCATGAACTTGGGGTGATGTTGGTGAATTTAGGATGTCTCAAAGTAATATTATATGTATTACACACCTCCAACATACCATTAAAATTAATATCATCTCATGGAATATTATAGCCCTAAATTGCTAAAGCAAATAGAGGCTCCTTATAGAAAACTTGAAAATTGAAAAACTTGTAATGATGATGATATAGAAGACCAAATCATCAGTTGAATGACTATCTAGAATTGTTAATAAATGGGGTAATGATTTATGTGAAATTGAAATAGATTCCCAACAGAACTCTAAAGGCGTGGCTATCATATGGATTTCCTACGAGATTCAAGTCCTAAATATGTTTGATGCCTTTTGTATAACTACAATCAAATTGAGTCTGATTGGATCCATTGAAACATGTTTTCTTTCTAATGCATATGGATTAACCTCCTTGAGGGATAAACTAGATTTCCACATTTCTATCACTTAAATTCACCATATCGTTTCCCGTTTTCCCTAGATTCTTGAAGGGGAATTCCAATCTCTTCATGCGATTAAATGAGAAACATGGAGGTGTTAGACAACTTAATCTAGATTCTGCCATATTCTAGGGGTTAATAATCAAACTACACTCTATTGATATTGTTGGTATCAAAATTAACTTTCACTTGGAATAACCAAGGGGCTTAGAGCAACAAGTGGCATAAAAATTAGACCATTTTATAGTAATAAAATCTATAATGGCTTGGGATATATTTTTGGAGGCCTTGATTTTCCTATGCCATATCTCATGCCACTCGCCCATATGCTCGAGCATCAACATACCATCTAGGTCACAAAAAACACCTTTTAATTTTGAAATATTTTGGATTCAACATCCTAATTTCGATGCAAAAAATAAAAAATGGTGGAGAGAATGCAAAGCATAGAAGGATCCTCCATCTATAACCTTGAAAATGAATGAGCACATTAATTGGTAGCTCAAAGGCTGGGAAAAAATATAAATTTGGAAAATCCTTGTAGGGAAATGCAACTTGGAGAAAAATGTGGTGGCCATACAATAAGAATCCATCCTAAATGGTTGATGTAATGCTTTAATAAAGGAAGAGGCCACTACCCTCACCAACCTTGAGGAGTGCACAAAAGAAGGGGAATGAAATAGAACCTTCTATTACAAACCAATGCTCCATCATTATCACCATAACAAGATAGGTTCCATCAAAAAACCTAAGGCGAAAAGGTATTATAGTTTCAAGAGATGACATAAAAGCATATTTCTTATTATTAGAATATCCTATCAGAGACTCCTTCGAATAGATCAGAGGTAATCAGATGCATAGTAGAGGACACACCATGCATAGTTACTATCAGGTAAAATGAAGCCTTTATCCATGGAATCACTTAGGAGGAAGTAGAAGATCCTATCAAGAGAGTGCAAAGAAACAAGGCCCCTAGCCCAGATGGCTTTAAAAAAGAGTTTTTTAGGATTGTTGGCCTATTATGATCTAATAGGTTTGGCTTATAGTCAAGGAATCTACAAGAGCATAATCCATTCTTGTTTCTCTCAATGCTACTTTCCTTACATTAGTCATGATGCAAGATAAAATGGAGGAGCCAAATATATATAGACCCATTTCTCTTTGCAATGCTATCTATAAGATGATAAGGAAAATAATTTACAATCAACAAAGTCCTCTCCTTGCCAAGATGATATAACCTTAACAAACTTATTTTGTAGAAGGTCATACATTCACTAATGATTCAGTTTAAACATTCACTAATGATTTAGTTTAAACATGATATGCTACTCAAGTTTTACCTCTCTAAAGGTTCTGATAAACTCAACTTGAAACACTCGTTTCACATGCTCCATGCTTTCTGCTTCTCCCTAGAATGGATAGATTGGATTGGGAATATTATACCATTTCCTTCCATTTCAATTAGTATAAATGGATCCCCCTAAGTTTAGTACAATTTTTTTCATGATATTCAGTAGGGTGGCCCTCTCTCATCGTTTATATTGATCTTGGTTATGGAGAGTCTGGGGAGATCTTTGAAGCTATCGGTCACCATAAAATCAATCCAAGGCCCTTATTTTTTAAGATTTTACTCTCACTTATCAAAAATTTGTATATGACATTGTGGGAATGGGCACTCTGTCTGTGTGAAAAAATCGTAAGTTCTTTCTAATATTGGTGTTGGTTGTGGAGGTTAATTATCTTCAAAGGTCTTCCCTTAGATGTGTTTGGATCCTATTCCACAATGGGTTGATGTGGGGGGGATTTACCCCAACTTAGAGCAAACTAGAGGAATCCAAGGGAGGGAATAATCTATTCTTTTGAGGTCCTCCCCTGCCCCTCACCAGCAGGGGCTCAGTGGTGGAACCCTCAAAAAAAAGAGATAAAAAGTGCCTTGTAAAATATTGTTATTTCGTAGTCAATATGGGTCATTCATTAGGCAGAAGATATGATGGTAGAAGGTATGTTAATTTAGGGTTTTTGCCATAGAAGGGAAACTTTAGTGCATTGAGGGAGTTATATTTGGGTGGAGTATTATTATTCTATTTGAGGAGAAGAGAGGGTGCTCTATGATAGTGAAGAGAAAGTTACAACATATTTGATGTACGTTGTATCCCTTAATTTTAAAAGATAATATGAAAGGAAGGAATAGTCATTTCTCCATGGACATAGCCCAAACTGGGTGAACCACATATATTTGTGCCTCTCTTATTTAGACTCTTTTATTTATAGAAATATTTTATGTTTTTAATTTCTCTATGAATTGATTTCTAGCAAATGCTATCAGAGATGTAGGTCTATTTGGTTGATAAACATAGAGGAAATAAGGGTTCATTGTTCAAGTGGGACCAATGATGGAATATTGTACTTTTAGGGTTAAGAAATTCAACGTCCAAAAAAAACTAGTTATGAAAGATGTAAATGGAGGATTATTTGTATTAGAAATATACTTACCTACCATTAAGTGGTCAAGAAAAGAATCCAACATGCATGATTGACGAAGAATGGGAGATTCATGACATAATGTAATTGCCTCCTCCCATATTTACCGACTTGCACCAGCTTTCCTGGGGTAAACATGTGCTGAGAGACCCTATGATAAGATTCAACCTCCTATATGACCTTAATGAAATGGATTTGAGAACTTGAGATGTTACTAACTTTCCTCAAGTGTTGGATGACCTTTAAGAGCAATCCAACCCCTCAAGGTGTCCATCCCTTGTTAAAACTCTCCCTTTCATTGGCTTAGAGCCCTAGTTTCTCCCTTTATAATCTCGCCAAGTGACTTAGAGCCTCCATTTTCTCCCATGAGCATGCTGAAGTGCGACTATAGCCTTTTTCTACTAATGATATGCCAACAACTCCGAGATTTAAGGCTATTTTATAGGGTTATGACCAAGTCTCTTTTGAGAACTCCATGAAACTTCTAGAACTCGTAAAATACATAGAAAAAATGCTTGTAAACCAAAACTGAAACCAAGAATTGACCTAACCTTCCCCAACCAGAATTGAAATTTTGTCAAACACTTGGTAAACCTGCAACCTACATGTCATTAATGAAAATCTAAACTAAATGTTCTAAAAACATATATGAAATTTAACAAGAAGGGTCATTGGCTTCTCACATTAGCTTTTATGACATAAATTAGGTCATGCATTGATTATTCATTCAATTACAAGTAAAAGCATGTCAAGATCCATCACTAGGAATTTCCAAATAACTACTCTTATAATGATCATATAACCAGATAAATAAAATAATAGAAAATCCATTAAAGTCGCATAATAACAAGTACATTTACTCATCAAAATTAAGAGGAAGTTAGCTCTTATTAAACATAGGAAAAATCCAACCATGTTCGATACTTCCACATACTAGCCCATCGTAGACTAGTTGAACAAAATCTTTCTTTAAGCCAATGACCCTTGTGCCATATTCCAAGTCTGAATGTGGGATCTCATGGGATAAACAAATCCATAAAAGACCAAGGGAATCCATAGGTTAAACCTCATCCAGCATCACCATACACCTCACCCAAATCGATGTGAACGTGACAAAAGCAATCGAGTTTAGATGCCTTAGAATTTATTCTACAATACCTTCAGGAATTTTCCTGTCCCCAACCTTAGGATTTATCTTGCAACTCGCCATTATAGGTTAAGGAATTCCTAGGCCTTTGGGAATTTTCTGAAGACAACGTCCCTTGAATCCAAAATCTTCCAGCAATCCAAAGCTCAAACTAAGAACAATCTCGTCACACCATGACTACCCAAAAATGGAAAGGCTAGGCTAAAATCTGCTATCAAACCCACCAAAACCCATAACATTGATAGAAATAGAACCAAATATCAACATGCACATACCATGCATGTCAAAACCATCTAGAAAATCTTACATACAACCTATTACCTGCAAGTATTCCCGTTGAAGCTTCTTGATCCAACTTTTCATTCCTTGATCCTTGATTTCCTTTTCTTTCCTTGCCCTTCCTTGGATTTCCTTGTCCTTCCTCTGCTTTCCTTATCTTGTCTTTTCTTTCTCTGTCCTTCCTTATCCTCTTCCAGTTGATGCTCTTATGTCTTTTTATTATTGATGCCTCGAATTTCTTCAATTCTTCATTATTTTCCTTCTCACATGCTACATGGGACCTTTCACTTCCCTTTTCCCCTAATTTCTGATATTTTCATAAAAAAATACTACTAATGCATTTTTTCATTTTGAAAGCCTTTTCCATTGCATTTATAAATTTCACCTTAGCCACAAATAGAGAAAGTGATTCCTACTAGGACATTCTTCCCAACATTTAGCTCAAAATAAGTATCCCTTGACTCTGGTCTTATTTTTCCTTTATTAACTTTTATTAAATAAAATTTTAACTTGGGGTTGTTACAGAACCCAACACCTTAAGATAACACCATCCTCGGTGTTTTGTGACACACATAATCAACAAAACTACTGAAAACCAAAACTACTTCCCATGGAGACTTATCCCACAAATCGTTGCACTATTTACAATAACAAACTTCTCAAAAGAAAAACCATCACAAAAAACATGACAACATGACAACCATACCCAAGGAATATTTTAGGGGCTAATATTCACAGGTGGGCTAGTTTTTCATGCTTTTTCCAAAGAAAATATTCACTAATTTCCATTTTTTCTAAAAATGATTCGCCCAAATTTTATATTATAAAGTTATTTTATTCAAAAATCTCAAAATTTTTATATCCAGACTATATAAAATGATTATAATTTTGAATATTTTTACAAAAATATCACCAAATATTTTAGAGATTGCATATTATGTACTTGTGAGATTCGCCAAGGTTTCTAAACATTAAGAAAAAAATCATCCTTAAAAATTTTCATAATGCCTATTGGAGCTTTATAACACAACTCATCGCGGTATTTACAATAAAAAATATACATAAATATGTACAATACAAAAAATCATTTTCCTCCACTCGAAACAAATGAAGGATACATAGCAATGCATTTGATCATCCATCTCCCCCGTAGCTTCATCAAGCCCAAAGTGCTTCTTCTTCACTCTAACTTTCTTGATTGCTCTATTCTAGTGTATGAGATGTTTCAGTTGCAATATGAACTACGGTTCTAGCTAGAATCATCCTTCTTGCTCCACGTCCAATACAAACCAATCAATAACATGATCAACATCCTTTACATATATTTTAAGCAATGAAACATGAAAAAAATCATGGACTTTCATTGTTGTAGGCATTGCAAGTCTGTAGACCATTGGTCTAATCTTCTCAAGGATATCAAAAGGCCTGCAATATTGTTGTGCGAGCTTGGCACATGATCTAATCCTCAATCAATGCTTCTTGGGCTTGATGTGTAAATAAAAATTCTACCCAACCTAAAACTCCTTAAATTCCCTGTGGTTGTCTGCATAACTCTTTTTTCCTATCCTGTCATGCCTTCAGATTATTTTTTACAACCTGCAATTTTAGTTCCATGTCTACCAACATGTCCACTCCAAAAAGTACCATGTTCACTTGATCACTCCAACTATGGAAGTGTTACAACTCTACAGATTCAATGCCTCAAACAAACTCATCTTCAGTGACTTCTTATAACCATTTTCATAAGAAAAATCAAGCAACGAAAGGTACTCATCCCATATCCTCTGCTACTGCATCACATACATCCTTAGCATATCCCCCAGTCTCTTGTTGACCCTCTCTTTTTATCCATCTGTATGTGGATGATATGATGTACTGAAGGGAAAATCTATCTCCAAACTTGCAAAAACCCCTTCCAAAACTTGGAACTGAACTTGGCATCCCTATCTAACACAATATTCTTTAGAACACCATGCACTCTCATGATATCCCGAATGAAGACCTATTCTACCTCATTATTTAAATAAGTATTTTTTACTGGAATGAAGTGAGATAGCTTTCTCAATCTATATATCATAAGCATGATAGAATCATGTTGCCTCATTGTCCTCAGAAAACCTATAATGAAATCCATGGAAATCACCTCCCATTTCCTTTATGGAATCATAATATGTGGAAGAAACCCACATGGATGGTTGCACTTTGCTATCACCTAGTCACTGTCCAGAAAAAATTCGATGAATTCTACCACTTGCTTTTTCATATTCAACCAATAGTAGAACTTCATCACTACTATCAATGTCTTCTAGTATCCTGGGTGACTTGAATATTGTTTCACATGAAACTCCCTCAAGATAAACTTCTTGATTTCATTATCATCTAACACATAGATCCTCTCCCTAAATATCTCCAAGCCATCTGTCATGAGATGACAGTTTGCATCTTCATCATGTGTACCTTTTTGTAGCCTCTGCATAAGATTCATGTACTTTTCATTTTGTTTTCCTACCCATATGATCTGATCTTGTAAATATATCCCACATGAGCTCACTGTTGCAACATGGTTCAACTACAATTTTCTACTGAGAGCATCTGAAACCTTTTTCTCCTTACCCTCTATGTGGCTTATCTGGATGTCAAAATCACTTATTGTGGCCAACCATCTATATTTCTTGGCAGTAAAATTCAGTTGATCAAACAAATATCTCAACCCATTGTGATCGCTCATCATCAAAAACCTCCTTTGAAAAAGATAACTTCTCCACATCTTCAAGGCATGAATAATAGCCACCAACTCAACATCATGAGTTGGATAATTGTTCTCATGCTCATTCAGCTTCTTGGACTCATAGAATATCACCTTGATCTGAATGGAAAGTGGCATCAACCCATGGTATTCATCAACCCATGGAATTTACCCATGGTATTATAAGTGGCATCCACCTGTTGAGCCTCAAACCTGCACCTTCCTATACACCCTCTCAGCCTTCTTTTTCCACTTACTTCATCCACCCA
>APFE030466353.1:152234-179935 GCA_000404065.3 Pinus taeda | reverse complement strand
GACTCACAAATGACTCATGACTGACTTAACGAAAACAAGAACTTACAAAGCTTTTGGAAAAAGGCAGCAATCCATCAAGATTTGGAATCATGATGACAACCACCTACATACTAATGAAATATGTACAATCATTTGTAATGAGATTTCCAATGTAACCAATCGATTAGATGGATACATACCAAATTTTTGCTCTCGCTTTTCTCGAGCAGGTGGAACGATGTACATGTAGGCAACTTACAATAACCACTAAAACCAAGGCTTATGATAACGAACCAGGCAACATTTATCTTCTCTAGTGCTTGCAAAAGGATGCCGAAGGGATCTTGATAATCCTGAAGCACTATCTTGTCTTGAGATACAGTAGCAAAAATACAAGTACTCCCTTCATTCTGATCTGAAAGAACAATTGATTTCCGAGGGATAGGAATGCACCGAGAAGTATGTGCTTCTGCCATCTGAGTGCTAGCTGTAGGTTCCTTGACCATGAGAAATCCTAGCATATTGTCTCTCTCAAGCTCATACTCCTCATCTTCATGGTCTAGGTCATTCTTAAACAAAAAACAATCTTCAAGATTATCAAACATGACAACCTTATCATCTTGGTGAATGAAAATATTATCTGTTTGTTGATCTAAGAAACTGATTACAAGACCGTCATCATTTTCAAAAGAGGAAGAGATTTCACCAACACTTTCTTGACCATGTGTGCACTGCAAATCTGTTGTAGCTTGGGCTGTAACATGACCTTTCAAGAGTTGATCTATTTCATCTTCAGACAAAGGAGATAATGCTTTTTGTTTTCTTTTGCTCAAACAGTAATTGTCTTCATATGACATGGCAATCAAATTATCATTTACCACTGAGTTATCAAAAGAAGATTTCTCACTTACCTAAACAAAGATCCCATCTTGTTGTCCATGAGCTGATTGAATGACCACCTCATGAAGACTCTGTTCTGATGACAGACTAACAGCATGACCGAGAACATTTGAATCCATACCTCTGTCTTCTACATTCCAGATGAGCTCAACAGCAAAGTCCTCCTTGATGGGATTCAACACAAGATATTCCTGGTCATCATAATCTGAATGTTGATCTGAAATAGCTGAGTGGACATTATCACAATCTGCAATCTGCATGTAGTCTTCTTCTGTGGGCAGACCCGAAGTGTCATTCTCCCTTTCATCATTTTCAGCCATGTTGCACTCTTCAACCTGTTGATCCTGATTCTGCTGCAAAATTTCCTGAGCATCTTGATGGGAATCCTCTAGGTTCTCTTCATGTTGTTGAAATGGTTTCTCGTACAGTGCTTCCATGATCTCATCGTCCATAAAATTATCATCTTCATAATATTTCTCAAGGCTTTCAATAAAAGTAGAAGCATGTTTGCAACAGTCATGAACTAAATTTAATGATGGATAAGACGCTTGATATCTTTCAATGAACAGGGAATGAAAATCTTTTAAACAATAAATACAGGCCAGCGGCAAATTTTCATACCAAGATTGGGCTTCACCTTCCAGAGTGGCCAAGAATATCTTCATCAAGCAATCTTCAGGAAAATCCACTTTCAACTTATGAATATGCATATGAAATCTAACCAGATGTAAAGCAACATCTTTCTTACCATCATTGTTAAACGTAGGCAGATTCCTTGACCAATCTACCTTGGGCATCTTATTCGGAAAACCTGGAATGTTATCTTGGCTCATGGGAGCATATCTTCTCATGATTCGGTCCATCTTGAGAATCTCATAGCTACTGATCTCCCTGCAGTGAAGTCACCATGAAGCATCGATTTCTGGATTGTTCTGTGAATGGAGTCGCCAGGTGAATGATTTCAGCCTTACCAGTGTCTGATCGTTGTCCACCATCAACAATCAGATCTGAACTTGATACATGTACTGGGGTAATTTATAAGTTAAGTGTTACGATTACAAGCTAGACCAGAGATCGACTGAAGCAGCGTTTATCTACTATGCACTCGCAGAGCAATGTGCAGTTCGAAAGCTACCTGGCGTGACTTCAGACTCCGTCTGTAGCTATAAATTGAATAACACTAACAAGCAAACCAGTTCTTCCCCAGTATGGTCGCCACTATGTTAGCACTCAAATCTACCTTAGGCTGAAATAAGGTGAGACTCAAGGCCACATCAAACCACGCTCAACCTTGTAGCTAGCCCTTCGAGGACGGGAGACGGCTCTCTCCGGGCCAAACTCGGCAAAAGATAATCAAAGAGGCTCGAGATGACCGAATTGATGACTAATTTTAGGCTAGGTATGAAGTACAAAGAGTTTAGAATTGATTTTTAAAGATTTTGTTGAATTCAAGGGAAGGGCAATTTTGGATGCGGGGATGAGGCACAGCGTTTGCAGAGGTCTAATTGGGGCAAGATAGGCAATTGTATTGATGCCTTAAAGCAAGTGAGATGAGTAGATCAGACTAGTGAGGAGCTAAGGAGAGCAAGGGAGTCTCAAGGATTATCCTTAAACTGAAGAAAACATAGAAGATTAAACAAATTTAAAGGCAGAGCATAGCAATTTCATGGATTCTACCTTAACACTTCATTTGTTTAATTACAGAAGATTCAATAGAGAAAATGATACACATACACAACTTACAAGTACTTAGAGAAACACACCATCAACACATAAATCCACATGGATCCCAAATAGTGCTACAAAACACTGGTCTTTCCTTTGCCAAAAATGCAGATAAGATATGTACAATATAGTCTCAAGCTATTCCTAAGAGTCCAACCTCTCCAACCTCTGAAAATGATTGAGAAATTACATCATATAGACCATCCTAACCCCTTTCCTTGCCTCTAGGGGCCGAGCTCATCATTCTAGGAGCTATTTGAACTAATTCTAAACAAGGAACTGAAATCTAGGTAGTCAAACAACTTACCCCTATATGCTAGGAAACTGATTCATTCATTAAATTTTTACTATTTTTTTTTATGAATCATCTAGAATAGGTAAAAGTGAGTCAAAGTTACATGGCAACCATCAATTTACATCATGATAACTCAAAAATTTCATCCACAAGCAAAACTGGTCAAACTGGCTGCATTTCCTGAGCTGAAGATGAAAATTGTGCCAAAAAACCCTGTGCCCCGCGCGCTTGAGCCCTATGCGCCAAACGCCTTTCCACCTGTTTTGGGGGCACTTCCCGACATCCAAATTGAGCTCAGGTTGGCTTGTTGGAAATCCATGGATATCTACTTTCCAACCCAAGTGGAATTTTCCAATTTGGTCTCCATTTGACCCTCCAAAAGTGTATTCTCCTAGAAGTACTTCCTGCTGGTGCAAAAAGTGGCAGAAAGGTGATTTTCATGATGTTTTTGGAGCTTTTGATCACCCAAAACTTGATGAAATGTCTTGGAAATTGCTGAGCATGTGTATTTTATCATGAAAAATCCAAAACTACAAGCCATTTTTCATTTGGACCTCCCAATCTTATGGGTCGCGCGCGGTGCACAGGGAGGCGCGCGACGCACTGGGCTTGAGGCGCGCGACGCGTAGAGCCTGTGCGTAGCGTCTTTTGCAGGAGACGTTTTTAGGCCTTCGCGATGTCAGAATCAGGCGCAAGATAGTTCGTTGGAAAGGTCTTTGAGTCTAATTTCCAACCCAACTGGAATATTTCAATTTGGAGTTCATTTGCCTTGTCAAAAATCAAATCTCTCAAGACTGGTCAAAATGTGCCAAATGAGGCTGCCTCAAGGCAGAGTGCTGTTGCAGTCAACTTTTGAATGCCTTCCTCAACTCCAAATTGAGCTCATGATAGCTCATTGAAAATCTATTTGTGTTGAGTTATCTTTTGATGCATCAAGAAAGTCATTTGGCCAACCAAGCTAGGAGAAAACTTGATTTTCCCAAGGTCACTTCAGAGGTGCGTCAATTCTCCCAAGGCGATTGTATTTTTGACATTTCTCTAAAACCATGACACCTGTGTAAAAAGTGAAGGATTTTTTTATTCTTTGCCATGTTTTGGACAAAAATCTCTCTCAGTTTTCCAAAATTCATCTTTTATTTCTCTGAAACATCTTTTGAGTGAAACTTATCCCGATGTGTGAAACAAGGGATTTTGTCGAAATGAAGTGAAATGAAGGGGATAAGGGGCTTCTAAATTCTTGGGGAAATTTTGGGAAGTAGGGAGGGATGTTAGGAAGCATGGGAAAGTGGAATCTCAGAGATCGAGTGAGGGGAAGAGGTCCAAAAGGGCAAAACACAGGCCTAACCTAGAAAATTGCCAAGTTGTGGCAAGAAACTAGGGTTTGTGCAAAAATGAGGAATTTGAGGGATCTTAGTGATGGGAAGTGTTTGATAAGGTATATTAAGGATAGGGGAAGGTGTATGAACATCTGGATACAATTTTTGCTAATGATTTGACAGTCCAAGAGAAATTGCCTTCAAAACGCTAGGAGAGGGAAATGACCTTACCTTGGCGCAACTGAAGCATGAACAAGGTGTGAAATGACCCAATGGAACCTGACATGATGATGAAAACCCTATGAATGATGATAGACTCAGCTGAATAGTGACATGGACTGACATTTGGGCAACTTTGAAAATAGTGAAAACAAACCCTAGACCTAATGCCTAGTGACCAAATTTTGCTTGAAGACTCACTGAAATGACAAAATTTGACCTTGACACTCTGAGACCACTTTGTAAGAGCATATTTGATCACTGGAGGAAGGGTGGAAAGACTGGCACTAACATAATCTACAAGTGTAAACAACAAAATTAAGTGTAGGGATCTTATACTTATCTAAGAATTGCCATGAACCATTATTTCCTCATGCCATTTGCTACCTTATCACTTATTAGATCATAGATACCATATCCATTCAAATACAAGTAAAAACATGTTGAGATCCATACATAGTTGTTGTCACAAAATATACATCTAACCATCATAATAGGAACAAAATTACAATGAACATATCAGCCATCAAAATCTCTCTCTGTCTCTCTCTCTCTCTCTCTCTCTCTCTCTATATAATATATATATATTATATATATATATATATATATACACACACACACACATGAAAATCAATGGAATGAATTTCTCATTAATCAATGCAATGAACAAACCGGTCATGGGACTACCACTTTCCACCCAACCATAGATTGACTGAGCCAAGTCTCTCTTCAGCCAATCATCCCCGTGCCATATTCCAAGCATGAATGTGGGACTCATAGAACACATCAAAAACACCAATCAATGTGGATGCCACTGAAGTTCTCCACCTACATAGTGAGGAATTTGAGGGCCTCCTAGTCTCTCAAGCTTTACCGTGCATCCACAGTCTGATATAGGGATCAATAGGCCCTACACCAATACATACTCTCCAGGATTTACTTTGCATTCCATCCCGAAATCACTAGGCCCAACGAGAGAAAATCCACTTCTTTGCTTTACCGTATATCCCGCCATTCACCAGCAAGGATTCCTAGGCCCACCAAGGCATACAATCTTGCTTTACTGCAATGCATAATCTAGTTCAGGGGTTACTGGGTGAGTGGCTTCGTGCATCCTCAATTTGGTTCAGGGACCACTACACCATGTGTTTGTCAATTCGGAGATCCACCCCACTCAGCTTCGAATCCAATCTGGCCATCCCACATAAACCGAATGAGAGAACCCATCTCATCAAAGCTATCAGGAAATGGCAAGGCTAGGCTAAAAATAATATCACACCTAGAAAGACCCATGCCATGGTAGAAAAGAAACACCATGCAATCCCATGCATGCCAAATCTAGCAAGGAAAATACACATGCAAGTCAATACCTGCAATGAAGCCTGTTGTAGTTGCTTGATCCTGCCTTTCCTTGCTTGATCTTTGCTTCCTCTTGCCTTCTTTTCCTTTCTTGCTCCAATGCCAAAGTGCTCCAAGAAAACTCTAAGTCTCCAAGAGCATGAGAGAGAGAGAGAATAATGAAAGAGCTCCAAAGTTAAACTGAAAAAAGGTTACCCACTAATCCTCAGAAGCCTTTTTATGAATGAGACCTGTATTTCCTTCATTTTCCATTATTTTCCTTCATTTCCCTCCTCACATGCAACCTGTGACCTTTCACCTCTTTTTCCTCCTAATTTCATTTATTTTCATAAATAATTGTGCCAAAATTTTATTTTGCCTTTCCAAAGCCTTAACCATTGCCTTTGCCAATTTCCTTAGCCATAAACAACCAAATGAACACCCCCTAGGATGTCTTGCCCAACATTTGGCTTGGAATAAGTGTCCCATTCATTTGTGGTTATTTTTTTTAACTTTTATTACATGGAATTTTCACCAGGCTTGTTACAGAACCCTCCCCCTTGGGGGACACCCTCCTCCATGTTCAATCACTCATATACCTCAAAAACCTGCTAAAAGAAGACATACTTCTCATGGAGCTTTATAACACAGCTCGATGTAGTATTTACAATGAAAGATCTACTCAAGAGAAAAACATCATGACAACATATCACATAGTGGAGCTTTATATCATAGCTCATTACAATATTTACAATGATCATCCTGTTGAGTGCCAATCCACACGACATCATAACATCATGATAACATAACCACATGATAGCATATAACATGATAACATAACCATAATGACATGACACACATACTGCATAGTGGAGCTTTATAACACAACTCGTTACAGTATTTACATCTGTAGACATGGGTACATATATAAACATCACCAAAAATATAGATACCAAAACATATGTCAAATCATATACCAAAAAATATATCAAAACATATACTAGTCATCATATCTAAGCACATATCAAAACATCATATAGCATATATCGAACCACCATAAAGCATATACCAAACCACCATAAGAAAATACCAAACTATCATAAGCAAATACCAAACCACAATAAGCATATACCAAACCACCATAAGAAAATACTAAACCACCATAAGAAAATACCAAACCACCATGTCAAGCTGCTTTCCCTCAACTAACAAAAAAGGAAGGATAGATAACCCGCATTTAATCCACCATCTCCCATGTAGCTTCATTGGGCCCAAAGTGCTTCCATTGCACTTTAACTTGCTCGATTGCTTGGTTCTGGAGCATGAGCACACTTTTCTGCAATATACACTAAGGCTCCAGCCGAAATTCTCCATCTGGTTCCAGCTGCAATACAGACCATTCAATTGCATGATCAACATCCTTAACATACTTCTTAAGCAAAGATACATGGAAAATGTCATGGACTTTCACTATCAGAGGTTGTGCAAGTCAATAGGCTACTGGTCGAATCTGCTCAATGATATTGAAGGGTCTAAAAGACCGAGGTTCCAGCTTGGCACATGATCCAATCCACAAGGAACTCTTCTTTGGTTTGATGTGCAAGTACACCTATTCCCCAACCTGGAACTCCTTGAACAACCTATTCCTATCTGCAAAACTCTTCTTCCTATCTTGTACTACCTTTAGATTCTTCTTGATCACCTACATCTCTTGTTCTATGTCTGCCAACATATCTGGTCCAATCAATACTCTTCTAACCTAATCACTCCAACTAATGGGAGTGTAACAACTCTGCCCATACAATGCCTCAAAAGGACTCATCCTCAATGACTCCATATAACCATTTTTGTATGACAAACTCTACCAAAGGGAGATACTCTTCCCACTTCCTTTGTTGATGCATCACATACATCCTCAACATGTCCTCTAATATCATGTTGACCCTCTCTCTTTGTCCATCTGTCTGCAGATGATAAGTTGTGTTTAAGTCCAACTCTGTGCCCAAACCTACAAATAACTCCTTCCAAAAATTGGAAGTTAAATTTGCATCCCTGTATGGCACAATCTTCTTTGGAACACCATATAGTCTAACCACATCTCTGATGAATACCTATGCCACATCGCTCGCTAAGAACGTAGACTTCACTGGAATGAAGTGTGCAACCTTTGTCAACCTGTCCACAATGACCATGATGGAATCATGTTGTTTCACTATCATTGGCAACCCTTTAATGAAGTCCATGGAAATTACCTCCCATTTCCATTTTGGAATCACAATCAACTGTAATAGTCTACCTAGATGTTTACACTCTGCTTTCACTCACTAACAATCAAAACACCTTGCCACAAATTCTACTACATCCCTCTTCAAATTCAACCAATAATAATATATCTTCACAACAGTTAATGTCTTATGATAACCTAGGTGACCTAAATATGGTTTCGCATGAAATTCCCTCAAGATCACCTTCTTGAGCTCGCTATTATCTGGTACATATATCATGTCTTGGAACCTAACCAGTCCATCTGTGGTAAGATGGTAGTCCATGATCTATGCAACTACACCTATACTTGTACTACCACCTATACTTGTACCACTATATGTACCTATATCTGCACTTATACTATCACCCTATTGCAACATGTGCATAATCTCCATATACTTGACATCTTGATGTCCTGTCTGTGAGATCCTATCTTGTAAGTCCGTCCCATAAGAGTTCATAACTGCCAAGTGATGTACCTATATCCATCTACTGAGAGCATTTGTCACCATGTTCTCTTTACCTTTGATGTACCTGATCTCGAAATCAAATTCGTTGATCGTGGCCAACCATCTAGCCTACCTGGCATTCAGATTCGGTTGGTCAAACAAATACCTCAACCCAATATGATCACTCATAAGCACAAACAGCCTGCCAAGAAGATAGTGCCTCCACATCTTCAGTGCATGTATAATCACTACTAACTCAAGATCATGTGTCAGGTAGTTCTGCTCATTCTTGTTTAGCTTTTGGGACTCATAACATACCACCTGTCCATCCTCAATAAGGACTCCACCAAGCCTTCTCTTGCAAGCATATGTGCATACCACAAAATCTTTGTCTAGATCCACAATCTATAGCACTGGTGCATGTGTCAACAATTGCTTCATATGCTCAAAGATAGCCTCGCACTCCTCTATCCATTCAAAATTCTTAACTTTCCTTTGCAATGATGTAATAGGATAAGCAACATGCGAGAAGTTCCTGATGAACCTCCTATAATAGCCTACCACACCCATGAAATATCTCACCTCATACACACTCTTAGTAGATACCCACTCCATGATGGCCCTTATCTTCTATGGATTTGCTACAATGCCTTCCTTGGAGACAACAAGTCCCAAGTAGTGCACCTCGGTCTGAAAGAAACTACACTTGTTGAGCTTAGCATACAATTGATGCTCTCTCAACAACCTCAATATTATTGTTAAGTGCTCAACGTGCTCTTCCTCATTTCTAGAATATTCCAGTACATCATCAATTAACACAATAACAAACTTATCCAAATATAGACGCAACACGCTATTCATTAAACACATGAATGTTGTTGGAGCATTAGTTAAGCTAAATGGAACAACAACAAACTCATAATGCCCATACCTGGTCCTAAATGCAGTCTTGTAAATGTCCTCTTTGATGCGTACCTTATGGTATCCAGATCTCAAGTCAATCTTTGAGAACATTGTTGCTCCCTTCAGTTGATCGAACAAGTCATCAATCCTCGGCAAAGGATATATGTTCAACACAAGTGTGTCCTCAACCTCCTTACCCTTATCACTAGAAATGTGTACTACAAATAGCTTGCACCCTTTCCTGCGGCTATGCTTTACTTGCATAATTGTCACCATCCTAATTGATGTGGTTTTCTTCTTAACTTGCAAGACTCTTGGTTCTCCATTGTCATCAACACACTCAATAGCTTTGTCATAGCATTCAACCTTGGTTCTATGTAGATACAACCAATCCATGCCCAACAACATATTGTATGATCCCAATGGTAACACATGAAAATGTGTTGTTGTAGGCGTAAAATATAAATCAAATGTGCAAGATCTTACCTAATGATTAACTCGCTTCTTTGTACCTATAGCCAACTACACTAACCAAGACTCTAAATGCAATTCCTTACCCAAACCACACTTATCCACCAAGTCAGGACTAACATAGCTATAATTAGATCCAGGGTCAATCAAAATAGAAATAACTTGATCATAAATCTTACCGTCCATCTCAATGATAGATGCATGGTGTTCTGCTTGCTTGTTTTCCACTATTGCATAGATACATAGAATACTCAAACCAACATCCCCAACAGTTTGCACCTCCTTTGCACTATATATCTTTGGCCTTCCACCCTAATGTTGTGGATAATCTCTCCTAAGGTGTTCCTCACTACATGTCCAACACTTCAATTGACCAGTGCCCTCACCTCTATGTTGCTGCTACAGTTGTTGTGACCCATGTCCCTATCTAGCTACATTAAATCTATTTTGCAGAGCCACATTTTCTTTCCCATATGCATGTTGAGGCCTTATCCTCTTAGGCTGCCATTTACCTCAACTTTTGTCTTTTCCCTTCCATCCATTTTGAGATTCATTCTTATGCTTTGATTGCTCATAAAAATGCTTCAATTTCCCAATAACTTCCTCAAGTGACTGAGGCTCATCATACTCAATCCGATCTCTAAATGCTAATGGCAAACCACTAACAAATCTCTGAAATTTAGCCTTCTCATCAATAAGATACGATACATATGTTAATAGCTCCAGAAACTTAGTCATGTACTCTTAGTGTGTCCTTGATCCCATCTTTACCTCATATAATTCTTTAGCCTTACTGTTGTAGTGACTTTCTGACAAGCACTTCTTCCAAAAAATCCTCTTGAATTCTTGCCAACTCAAGTCATTTGTCCTAATGTCTCTAACCCTCTCAACATCTTCCCACCAGATGGTTGCTTTACCTCTCAATCTGAAGATAGCTATTTTGGCCTTCATGTTACCTGTGTACTCATGCAACTCAAAGAATTTGTTCATCCCCAATATCCAAGCCTTTGCATCTTTCGAATTCTTCACATCTCCATCAAAAGTAGGTGGTTTTTCTTTCTTAAATTCATCTGGTAAGTATCCCTTGTCATTCTTCATGTAAGGATGATAACGATGACAATCATGATGTCTATCAAAACTAGAACTAGAATAATACCTGTACTCATCACCCCTCCTTTCTAGAGCATCCAACAACTGGCCATCTCCCATTGTGTTAGATCTATTTTACCTATGTCTACCAAGAGATCTACTACCATATGCTCGATTAGTTCTATCCTCATGTGAATGGCTAATCCGAAGCGGCCCTTGTCGCTGCAGTTCTGACAAACTCTAAAGAAGTATAGCATTGACCTCTGCATGCTTCTCTTGTGCCTTTATGATCCGCTCATTATCTGCCTTACAACTCCTTATCTCTTCCTTCAAACTCCTCAATGTAACTACCAAATCTAAAGAGTTCCCAACATCATACTACTCTTCATATTCAAAGGGAGAGTCTTTGTAGTTAACCATATTGCTAGCCATTTGATTTGTCTCTTCCTTTAATGCATAATATGTCAGATAAACCAAATTACAATAAACCAATGTACCTTAGTATAGCTCGGGGATGATTCCTTGTCTGCATGATCACCAAATCAGTGTGATACATGTATAACATAATCATAAAAACATATCGACATACGCAAGTAATTGTAACATCACATAAGCATCACTCTAACCAAGGTCTGATCATCAATGCAAGGCCATGTCAACACTGCATACCATGGCCTCATGCATGACAACAACCATCTCTTTGTTGTACACATTACCACATGAAACCAACAATATGCATAAGCAATGCCTAGCCAACTACAAATACTCATAAACACATATAGATGAACATAATCGATTAGTTCTTGCAATCAACCTACAAGACTAGTACATGTAATCAAAATATTCAAGAATGTAATCTAAGATACAAGGATGTCAATAGGTGACATAAAATCAACATGTAAGTGACAAATAACCATATACAGTCAATCACATACTCATGTCAAATATGTTTCGAAAGATCAACATCAAATTCTCCATGATAACCATACTACAACCCTAATCCATCATCAAGCAAATGCAACAAGTATATAAGTGTAAGAGACACACATGCAACTACATGCATGCATGACTAACACATTAAACCCATACAGTCTGAGCATTGAACCATGCTCTGATACCACTCTATAACACCCTCCTCCCACATCCACCCAAGTAACCATGCCAATCGGGGTAAACATGAGACGAGAGGCTACTATGATCATATTCGACCTCCTAGGTGACCTTAAGGAAGTGGAATTGATGAAACATCACGCACAGTCATCTAACATCATCAGTAGAACTCTCGAGAGACAAGTCAGCCTGTCCCTGGGTCTCGTTGTTGTTCTAGACCTCTGAGGCCATAGTCTCTCTCATGTTATGGGCAAGAGGGCGACCAAAGACCTAAAGTTTCTCTCATAGGCTTGCCTTCCAATGACTATGGACCAAACTTTCCAGTTCTATGCCAACGATCCCAAGAATTAAGCCAATTTTTCAAGCCCAAAGCCCAGGCCATGACCTAGAATGGAATGAAAGCTCAAAATCAAGTAAAGTACAAAGAAACAATGATGCAAAAGTAAATAGTTGATCAAAACTTTAACCAGACCCCTTCTAGCCATGATAGGCATTTCATCGAACATATTGTCAACTTGTAACCTACAAGTGTAAACAAAAGAATTAAGTGTAGGGATCTCATAATTATCTGAGAATCATCATGAACCATTGTTTCATCATGTCATTTGATGTCTTATCACTTATTAGGTCATAGATACCATATCCTTTCAAATACAAGTAAAAACATGTTGACAGCCATACATAGTTGTTGTCACAAAATATACATCTAACCAGCATAATAGGAACAAAATTGCAATGAACATATCATCCATCAAAATCCATCTATATATATATATACACATGAAAATCAATGGAATGAATTTCTCATTAATCAATGCAATGAACCAACCAGTTATGGGACTACCACGTTCCACCCGACCATAGATTGGTTGAGCCAATCTCTCTTCAGCCAATCACCCCTGTGCCATATTCCAATCATGAATGTGGTACTCATAGAACAAATCAAAAACACCAATCAATGTGGATGCCACTAGAGTTCGCCACCTACACCGTGAGGAATTTGAGTGCCTCCTAGCTTCTCAGGCTTTACCGTGCATCCGCAGTCTAATCCAGAGATCACTAGGCCCTACATCGAGACATACTCTCTGAGATTTAACATGCATTCCATCTTGAAATCACTAGGCCCAACGAAGAGAAAATCCACCTCTTGGCTTTACCGTATATCCCGCCATTCATCGACAAGGATTCCTAGGCCCACCAAGGCACACAATCTGGATTTACCGCATCCCACTATCTGATTCAGTGGTTACAATACAAATGGCTTCGTGCATCCTCAGTTCGATTCAGGGACCACTACACCATGTGTTTGTCAATTCGGAGATCCACCCCACTCAACTTCGAATCCAATCCGATCATCCCACATAAACCGAATGAGAGAACTCATCTCATTAAAGCTATCAAGAAATGGCAAGGCTAGGCTGAAAATATTGTCAAACCTGGAAAAACTGATGCCATGGTATAAAAGAAACACATGCAATCCCATGCATGCCAAATTTAGCAAGGAAAATACACATGCAAGTCGATACCTGCAATGAATCTTGTTGTAGTTGCTTGATCCCACCTTTCCTTGCTTGATTTTTGCTTCCTCTTGCCTTCTTTTCCTTTCTTGCTCCAATGCCAAAGTGCTCCAAGAAAACTCTAAGAGTCCAAGAGTGTGTGAGAGATTGAGAATAACGGAAGAGCTCCAAAGCTAAATTGACAAAAGGTTACCAATTGATCCTCATAAGCCTTTTTAAGAATGAAGCCTCTATTTCCTTCATTTTCTATTGTTTTCCTTTATTTTTGTTCATTTTCCTCCTCACATGGAACCTGTGACCTTTCACCTCCTTTACCTCCTAATTTCCATTATTTTAATAAATAATTGTGCCAAAATGCCATTTTGCCTTTCCAAAGCCTTATCCATTCCCTTTGCCAATTTCCTTAGCCATAAATAACCAAATGAACACCCCCCTAGGATATCTTGCCCACCATTCAGCTTGGAATAAGTGTCCAATTCATTCGTGGTTATTGTTTTTAACTTGTATTACATGGAATTTTCACCAAGTTTGTTACACCCTCTTCAAATTCAGCCAATAATAAAACCTCTTCACTACGGTCAATGTCTTCTGATACCCTAGGTGACCCAAATAATGTTTTGCATGAAACTCTCTCAAGATTACCTTCTTGAGTTCATTGCTATCCGACACATATATCATATCTCGGAACCTGACCAATCCATCTACTGTAAGACAATAATCCAGACCTTGTGCACTTGCACCTGTACCTGTACCACTACTTGTACTTGCACCCTGTGCACAATCTCCATGTACCTCACATCGTGTTGACCTGCCTGCAAGATCATATCTTGTAAGTCTATCCCATAGGAGCTCATAGTTTCCAAGTGATTTACATGTACCCTTCTGCTGAGAGCATCTACCACCCTGTTCTCTTTACCTTTAATGTACCTGATATCAAAATCAAATTCGTTGATCGTAGCCAACCATCTAGTATGCCCGACATTCAGATTCAGCTGGTAAAACAAATACCTCAACCCAATATGATCACTCATAAGTACAAACCTCCTTCCAAGAAGATAGTGTCTCCACATCTTCAATGCATGTATAATCCCTACCAACTCAAGATCATGTGTCAGGTAGTTCTTCTCATGCTTGTTTAGTTTCTAGGACTCATATCATACCACCTGTCCATCCTACATAAGGACTCCACTAAGCCTTAACTTGCAAGCATCTGTGCATACCACAAACTCTTTGTCTGAATCTGTAATTTGTAGCACTTGTGCATGTGTCAACAATTGCTTAAGCTACTCAAAGCTAGCCTCGCACTCCTCTGTCCATTCGAACTTCTTACCTTTCCTCTATAATGATGTGATAGGATAAGAAACCTACGAGAAGTTCTTGATGAACCTCCTATAGTAGCCTACCAAACCCATGAAAGATCTCACCCCATCCACACTCTTAGGAGCTACCCACTCCATGATGGCTCTTATCTTTTCTGGATCTACTGCAATGCCTTCCTTGGAGATAACATGTCCCAAGTATTGTACCTCAGTCTAAAAGAAACTATACTTGCTGAGCTTAGGATACAACTGATGCTCACTCAACAACCTCAACACTATTGTTAAGTGCTCAGCATGCTCTTCCTCATTTTTAGAATATACCAGTATATCATCAATGAACACAATAACAAACTTATCCGAATATGGATGCAACACACTATTCATCAAACACATAAATGTAATTGGAGCATTAGTTAAGCCAAATGGAACTACAACAACCTCATAATGCCCATACCTAGTCCTGAACGTAGTCTTGTAAATGTCCTCTTCTTTGATGTGTACCTGATGATATCTGGATCTTAGATCAATCTTTGAGAACACTGCTGCTCCCTTCAACTGATCGAACAAGTCATCAATCGTCGGCAATAGATACTTGTTCTTGATAGTCACTTTGTTCAACTGCCTATAATCAATGCATAATTTGAGTGTTCCATCTTTCTTCTTTACAAACAATACCAGTGTGTCCCATGGTGATATACTTGGCCTAGTGTACCCCTTGTCCAACATTTCCTTCAGCTACAATTTTAACTCAACCAACTCAAGTTTGCTCATCCTATAAGGTGCTTTTGATGCTAGAGTTTTCCTTGGCACTAACTCAATAGAAAATTCTACCTCCCTGTGAGGTGGAAACTCTAAAATGTCCTTAAGAAATACATCCTTGAATTGATGTAAAATTGGGTACCTTATCAACATATCCATATCCCAATTTCCTTACCCTTATCACTAGAAATGTGCACTGCAAATAACTTACACCCTTTCCTGCAACTACGCTTTGCTTGCATAGTTGTCACCATCCTAACTGATGTAGCTTTCTTCTTATCCTGTAAGACTCTTGGATCTCCATTGTCATCAACACACTCAATAGCTTTGTCCTAACAATCCACCTTGGTTCTCTGAAGATACAACTAGTCCATGCCAAACAGCATAATGTATGAACCCGATGGTAATACATTCAAATGTGTTGCAGTAGGCATACCATTCAAATCAAATGCACAAACTCTTATCCAATGATGAACTCTCTTCTTCGTACCTATAGACAATTGCACTAACCAAGACTTTGCATGCAATTCCTCACTCAAACCACACTTATCCACCAAGTAAGGACTAACATAGCTATAATTAGATCCATGGTCAATCAAAATAGAAATAACTTGAACACAAAGCTTATCGTCCATCTCAATGATAGATGCCTGATGCTCTGCCTGTTTGTTATCCAATGCTACATAGATACGTGGAATACTTTGACCAACATCCCCAAAAGTCTGTGCCTCCTGCACACTATATATTTGAGGTTTACGACCCTGATTCTGCAGACAATCTCTCATGTGATGATCCTTGTCACAAATCCAACACTGTATATGCTTCCAGCGTATCTCCTTGTTTTGTTCTCCTAATCAGAATCATTGTCCTCTATCTGATGCATTGAACTTATTAGGTGGTGCGACACTGTCCTTGTTACCTGTATCCTAAGGCCTTTCTCTCTTTCTGTCCCATTTACATTTGTTCTTTGCATTACCTCTCCAGTCTGTCTTAGTCTTAGTTCTGCACTTCGATTGTTCATAGCAATGCCTTAGCTTCCGGATGGCCTCTTCCAATGATCTAAGTTCATCGAACTCAATTCTACCTTGGAATGCAACCAATAACCCACTAATGAATCTTTGAATCTTGGCCTTTTCCTCTGTGAGATAAGGCAGATACGTTAGTAACTCCAAGAACCTGCTAGTGTACTCATCATATGTCATGGATCCCATCTTTAGCTCATAAAATTATTTTTCTCTATCATTAAAGTATCACTCTGGCTAGTACTTCTTCTTGAATAGCCACTCAAACTCACTCCAAGTCAAATCCTCCTCGTGAATGCACCTGACATTCTTCACATCTTCCCACCAAATGTCTGCTTTACCTTTGAGACTGAATGTAGCCACTCTAGCTTTCATGTTCTCTAAATAGTCATGCAATCTGAAGAATTTCCTCATGCCAAGAAACCATGCCTCTGATTCTATGGTTTCTTCATCTCTCCATCAAATGTTGGTGGTGTCACTTTCTTAACTCATCCCGAAAATATCCCCTATCACTTCTCCTGTAAGGATGATACCGATGATGATCATGGTGCTTATCTAAATCAAAACTAGAATCATACATGTGTCTATCCTTCTCGTAACTGGAGTGTCCAACCATCTGCCATCTCCGATTATGTCATCTCTATCTGATCTGTGACCACCATGTGACCGACTACCATATGCCCCATTAGTTTTATCCTCCTGCTCATAGCTGATCCGACATGGTCCCTATCACTGCAAATATGACAAACTCTGAAGTATTACTACATTTACCTCTACTTGTTTCTCATGTGCCTGTGTGATTCTGCCATTATCTGCCTTACAAATCCTTATCTATTGCTTTAAGCTTCTTAGTTTAGCTACCAAATCGAAAGGGTTCCCAACATCATATTGCTTTATCGATTCGTAGGGAGAGTCTTTTTAGTCAACCATCTTGCTAGCCATTTGATATTTCTTCCTACAAGGTATATCATGTCAGCTAAACCAAATCGTAATAAGCTAATGTACCTTAGTATAGCTTGGGGAGGATACCTTGTCTACAAGATCAACAAATCAACATGATACATGTATAACATAATCATGACAACATATAGAAATATAAAACATAAGCATATGACCATGCAATCGTCATTCTAGCTAGGGTCCAGTCATCAATAACAATAGACACCACGACCTCATGCATGACAACCATGATCATTATGTCACCATACACTTGACCACATGCAAACATGAACATGCATAAGGGATGCATAACCATCCACACATATGCATAAACACGTATGATCAAGCATGGATGAACAATACTCGAAATAAAACCTACAAGAATGATACATGCAACCTATCATACAAGAATGTAACCGAACATACAAGAATGTAACCAAGCATACTACAATGATACATTTAAACAACGTAAATCGACATGTAACCAATCATACACTCACGTCACTACATTCCACCACAACAACCTCAAGTTTCAGATGACGACATCATTACAACCATGAACAACATCATGCAAATACACCAAGTACATGGAATGCAAGTGAGAGACACACATGCAACTGGCATGCATACATGACAAACACATAGCCCATCCATTCTGAGGGGTGAACCATGCTCTGATACCACTCTGCAACACTCTCCTCCCACATCTACCCAAGCAACCGACCAGATAGGGTAAACATGTGACGAGAGGCCACTATGATATGATTCAAACTCCTAAGTCATGTTAAGGAAGTGGAATTGACAAAAACACAACATACATACATTAATCATCAGCTACAGGACCCTCTGGAACCAATCCAATACTTTAGACAACTTGCCTTGGGGTACAATGAAATTGTGGACAACTTAAGCCTCAGTCACTCCCATGATATAGACATGTAGGCGAGCAAAAACCCAAATTCAATCTCACAAGCTTGACTGCCAACAACCAGAGACCAAAATTGTTAGTGTTATGCCAGCGACTCCGGGATTTGAGCTACTTTTACAAGCCAAGAGCCGAGGTCACTACCCATAATTGAACCATCTCTTCAAATTAGTAAAATAACATGGAAATGATAGTACTAAAGAAAATACTTGTTCAAGACCTTAACTGGACCCCTACTAGCCATGACAGACATTTCTTCAAACATATTGCAAAGGTGTAATCTATAGGTGTAATTAACAGTTCTGAGCATAAGGGTCTCTTACTTAGCTGAGAATCGCTAAGAACCATTGATGCCTCAACACATCAACTGCCATTCCATCCATTAGGTCATAGATACATTGATCATTCAATTACAAGAAAAACATGATGAGAGCCACAAATGGCTATTATCATAAAACACATACATAACCAGCATAATAGCAACATAAATACTCATGAAAGTACAATCATATAGACCACATATAATCCATCAAAATGATCATAGAAACACAGGGATAAATACCCTTTCATTAATGATGCAAAATCCAAACCTGGGATGGGACTTCCACATTCCACTCGACTGTAGAATGGCTTAACCAAATTTCTCTTCAACCATTCACCCCATTGCCATATTCCAAGCATGGATGTGGGATCTCATAGAACACATCAATAGGGCTTCCAGAGGCCATCCCCTCAACCCATCAAGCATTGATTCCACCTCATGGTCGGACGTCACAAAACCATCATCAAATTGGTCTCCATCCAAGCCTTCCAAGGCTTTTAGAGCGCTTGTTCCAACTAAGGCTTTCAGGACTAGTAACTCAACCCACAGCTGCCACTAGGTTTTCAGAGTGTTTATCCAACCAAGGCTTCCAGGACTAGTAACTCAACCCACCAAGGGCTTCCAGAGATTTTGTCCAACCAAGGCTTCCAAGACTAGTAAACTCAACCCAAGATGTTACAGGGCTTCCAGAGCGTTTGTCCAACCAGGGATTCTAGGAACTAATAACTCAACCCAAGTTAAGGAAACGTGAGAACCAACCAAAAACAAATAATGAAATTAAACCCACAATCACCATGGCTATCCATGAAATGGCAAGGCTGGGCAATTCCACTATCAATCCCGGGAATCCTCCATGCCAATGAAAAATCACAACCAAGAAACCACTTGCATGTGCCATGCATGCCAAAACTAGTGAAGGAAACATACATGTAACTTGGTACTTGCAAGAAAATTTGATGTAGTTGTTGATCCTGATGCCTTCTTTCACTTTCATGCTCTTTCTTTGCCTTCTTGCTCCAAAAATCCAAGTATGCCATACCCACCAAGAATGCTCCAAGAAAACTCTAAGTCTCGAAGAGTATGAGAGAGAGGGAGAATAATGAGAGAGCTCCAAAACTGAACTGACCAAAGGTTACCAACTGATCCTCAGAAAGCCTTTTTATGAATGAGGCCTCTATTTTCTTCATTTTCCATTACTTTCCTTCATTTGCCTCCTCACATGCAACCTGTGACCTTTCACCTCATTTTTCTCCTAATTTCCATTATTTTCACAAATAAATGTGCCATAAAGGCCATTTTTCCTTTCCAAAGCCTTAGCCATTGCCTTTGCCAATTTCCTTAGCCATAAACAATCACAAGTGATCCCCATCACTAGGATTCTGCCCAACGTTCAACTTGGAATAAGTGTCCCATCATCCATGGTTATCATTTTGCCTTTATTTACTTTTATTACATGGAATTTTCATCATGTAGTCTATCAAGGCCACATCTCCATGTCTTCAGCTAAACCCTTTGCTCCATGATCTAGACACCAACAACTCCTTCTAAGTTGCTTTCTTGTGCACACTCTGATTCACTGTCCCTCAAAGTAGCTCAAATACCCTCTGATACCATGTTATTTTTCCACGATCTTGGATCTAGGATAGAATGTTAAAATCTTAGATGTTACCAAACCAAGAATCTCAACAATACTAATTTTCACAGTGGAATATAAACAACAGTAAATCACACATGCACAGAATATGGACAACTTTTTACAATTTTCAACCCAACTTCATTATATTAAACAACATATAATACAATAGTCTAGGGCTCCCGTACTAGGGATAATGGCCCTCATACATCCACTAGTAAAAGATACAAAACTGGGGCTTGGTGTAATTACATCAACAACTAACCTATCCTCAACAAGATACTTTGACCATCTGGCTATCGCATGCTCTCTCAACTCCTCTTGGTCATACCCTATACCTTCCCGGTCCTTCAGGTTCCGATTTGCAACTCTTGCCTCTAACAATGCTCCAAGTCCCTTTGGCCACTGAATCTTGGCTATCCAATCTGCTCTCTAGTTGTGCCTTAGTCCATCAAGGCCACAACACATCGAGACTCCTGTCGAATTGTTCATAACACCACTTGTGAACAACTCTCAATCTGCAGCTACTCAAGGACTTCTGCCCACCATGGTCTTCCTATGTTGCTCCAATGAAGACTAACATAGGGCACGGAGGGCTACCACCTATCACTCCAAGATGTCCATCTCCCACAATGAACACGTGCTAGGAGGACTGCCCATCTTCTGTTGTAGATGTCCTTCTCCACAGACAAGTCTCGAGCTCCACAAACTACTCCTGGTTGATCAGACCCTTGAGCTCATCAACTGCCTCTCTTGCAACTACTTTTGTCCATCAAGGTGTTGCTCACCGGGCTCAAAATTGGACATTATCATGTTGTCCTCTAGCAAACCATAATTGCCCAATCACATCCACACTTGGTCCAATCTCACGTTGCCCTCCAAAAGTCCATGAGTGACCAAGTCCACGATATAGCATTTGCACCTAGCTAGGGCATCCTCACACCTAGGAGACCCTTACACATGATTGCTCACAGACTCTACCAATCCACCCTTTACTCTACAATGGATGAGGTATTGCACAAATTTGGGCACATTAATATGTACTCACCTAGGACATCATCAAGCCATCATCCAAGGGATCATTTGCAACTCTCTTTGATGTTGTCCTTTTGCCTCTCGTCTGATGTGCCTGCTCCTCCAAACAACTCCTAAGGCCTCCTCAAGCTACACATCAAATGATCCACGCTATGGTCAACATCTTTTACCCAATATACCTCCAAAAACAATGTTGCACATGTGTTTGTATATTGTTGTTTGTGACACCTGGTTAGGGCACTTCCTGTAGCCATAAATCCTCCCACAATCATCAAACGGGCCCTTTAAGGCTGTGGCACACATCAAGAATCCTACTCCTCTCCCACAATGTCACTAACGATAGATGCCAAGCCTCAAGGAACCTCCGACACAACCTAGCACAACAACCCTCCTGAAGCAACGACCTCCAAAATAGTGCCCAAATACTCCTCAAACATCAACATCTTTGTCACAAGAAGCTCAACCTAACAACTACCCTCCTCACCCTCTAGAACAACAAACTCAGTCCTCTTTGCTAGCCCAAAGACAATTCGATGTGTTAGAGTAGGTTAATTTATTAGTCGAAGGCCTTCGAACTATACTTTGCTATCTTGGAGGGGGTCAAATTCATAAATGTTTTCACTATCATAAATTTGACCTGTCATTATCTAGAGTCATGATGATTTTGGTCATCACCTTGGTCATTAAAATTAGTCATGGAAAGGGGTATCTAAGCATTGAAAGTTGTTGTAATAAACTAATGAGTTAGGATATTGAATGTTGATAGGGTGTCTACAGTTAAAGGAATGATGTTAAAGCAGTACAATCATTAATGTTCCAATTTGTTCCCTCTTTAGACATCACTATTTTTCCCTTCTTCCCATCCATTTATTCCCTTCTTATCTCAAAATTCCATTATTCCTAAACATTCATATCATTCTTATTCCTTATTTTAGGCCTAGACCTCCCCACCCCCATTTTATTGTAAGTATAAATCCCTAGGCCTAAATTTTCCCTTACCTAACACCATTTTGTGTGATGATTGACCCTTGTCCCTATCCATTTCATGTGAGTTATTCATCATACTTCCATCATTTCCCTATATTTTTTCATGATCCCAAACTCTAAAATAATTTATTTTCAAGTGCAGAGCTGATTAACATCAAGCTCGATTACATTAGCAAAGTTTTTGAATCGCTTTCAAATCATTGTAGAAGGCCACCATTTTTCATTTCCTCTTATCATAGGTGAATGAATTTGTTATTCCCATAGGGAATTTGGGAATATACCATGTTTTGAAGCCAGGTTGCAGAGGAATTCACACAGTGTACTGCGCTCCTACTACATCGAGGTTAAGAGTGTTGCGCACTTACTACACAAAGGGTGTCAAGGTCGTAAATTTGTTGAACAGGGCATTCATCTGCGTGCAGTTTCATTCTCAGAGATGGGAGAGGTAAGATGTCATTGACCTTTCCTGAGTTCTTACTATTTTGTATCCCGATCAAATTCAGCCAAACTTTGGGCATTTTCTACTAAAGGAGCAAACGTTGCGACACCCTATTTTGTCCAACAATATAGTTTCTTTTTTTTTGTAGGCTGGGGCGGGACTCTCCGATTTACATGTCCATTAAGTACCCCTCAACGAGGGAAGGGTAGCCCAAGATTTGAACCCAAGACTTCCGGTTCGGTGAGACTTCATTTCCACGACCATTGCCGCTTGAGCTACCCCATGTGGACAGTCCAACAATATAGTTTCATTTCCAAGTTCTCAGTCCATTTTCATAAATACCAACTGTTGTCATTCTATTGATTACTGAGAGGTCGAAATAAGTTGATAAGTGATTCTAAGTTCTCATGCTCACTTTTTTACATCAAAAACTACCCTGTCACCAACTCTTTGACCCAACTACTTGAGTTGAATTGTGTTGTCACCATTGTCAATCTTGTATCATCTATACACATAACTCCTTTTCAAAGTTGAGTTTCACCTGCTAGCTATCCAGATCAAATGGTCCCTATTGTTAGTAAGAAATGTGGAGATCTAGTGTGCACTGAGCCTAGCACCTTGAGATTGATAAAATCCTCACCTGCTATTAGGGTAGCCTTTGAAAATGTAGGTTGTACTCCCTTTTGTCAGAAGGTCCAGAAGATAGGTCACCATACTAAGCTCGCTAGTATGTTTTCCCTCATTTTTCAAGATGGTAGAGTTAAGCTAGGAAATGTGGAGATTCTTGTGACTGAAAAACTTATTGCTGATGCCACTAATCTCCCTATAGTAGGGGGGAAATGGTTTAAGGGAGATGAGTTAGACATCTTGGCTTTCAGACAGTTTGTGAAACCAAAATTTTGGACAAGTTTGCCTAAACTTTTCCTAGTGTTTACCTTCAAGAGAAATATGTCAATCTTTTGAAAGTCATCTAGAGGTACTTCATCTATGAAGGCAGATTCAGTAGGGTTTATCAGTACCATTTGAGGTTGTTATGGCATTTTACAGAGAAAAAACCTATGAATATACCTTATTTTTTACTCAAAAGTTTAGAGAGAATGGCAGTTAAAGTGAAGATTCAAAAAGACAATCACGCTTCTAGTTTATTTCATTTCTCACTTATCAAGATTTTATTTAAATATGCAGTTGAAAAGAATAAATTGAATTGGTTAGATTTCCTTTCTAGTATATATTTATTGCCTCAAGCTGGGTCTTCATTAGTGAAAGTGGATGAGGAGGAACATAAAAATGCAGGGAATTCTTAAGAAGGAAGTTATACATTCAGTCAAGGAGATAAAACCAATGAAAAAGGAATATGTAAAGCCAAGTAAGAAACCCATAAGAAAGCTTGGTAAGAAGGTTGAAAAACAAGACATGAAGGATAAGAAGACAAACAAGGAAGCAAAGGTACAGGTGGCATCAACACAGCCCACCAAGGTTAAAGCGAATATTGAAGATACATTTTAGGATCAATTTGTAATGAGACCTAGGACAAGGTCAAGAGTTAAAAAGAACGAGGAAGAGGTATCCCCTCAAGTAGTGGTAGAGATTTATAAAGATAGAAAAGGAGACACACAAGATCATGACAAAGAGGAAGAAGTGAAGGGATCTAAAGTAATGCAGCTAGAGAAAGAGGAAGGCATAGAACAACCTAAACAAAGTTTTGTACAATATGAAAAAGAGGATCCCAAAATGGTTAGGATGAAAGAGGCACTTTCTAAATATCAAGGGAAAACAACATTCTTGAGAAGAGGAAACAAGGACCTGAAGGAAACAACCAAACCAGCAGATGACAAGGCAAAGTCACCTCTAGAAACAATTGTTAAAGGAAAAGGGAAGCATGTTTCATTTGCAGAGTAGGCTAAGAAGATAGCAATGGAGCTTAATGGGCCATCAATTAAGGTTTCTAAGTCCAAATTCAGATTTGCGTAGCAGATGAAGCAAGTAGCTCAAGCTCTTAGAAAACCTCCCTTTAATCAATGGAAAAAATATCAAAGATGCTTGGAGGAGCTGGAAGAAAGCAAGGAACAAGTAAACCAGTTCAGGCAGCCAAATCAAAGCTATAAAAATTCAGTCTAGGATATTCCTGAAAACTGTGATAATGAAGTTCATGAGGCATCCCAGGGCCTTGACAAAAGAAAACATTTCATCAAATGGTCTATTCTTGTGAGGAGGCAATGCAAAAGTTTATATGTCGGAAATTTAGTGTTGGAAGCAGCATTAAGGAGCATGAAACAAAGTTTGGATGAGGCATGGGGACTGGTAAAGAAGTATGAAGGATCAGCTAAAATGTCTTCTCCTAAAAGGGTGCCTGAACTAAAATCTAAGTATGTGACTAAAATTAAACCTACTATGTCATCTCCAATTGAAAAACATGACCTCACTCCTCGTTCCTCAACACCAAGGCTTCCAGCAACAAATCTTCAGGCAAAATAAATAGGAGGTGATCAAACCTTACTTTAGGTTTTAAATTGTGTGTTAAGTTCAAAGGTTATTGATGTTATATTAGTATGATTTTAATGTTTTGGAGCGGAATTTAGTGGCATAAAGGCATTTTTTCAGGACTAGAAAGCATTCAACACACAACGTTGGAGATCTGCTACATAGGCGCTTCACATTCCATGCCCACACTACTACACGCATGTTGGAGGGAAGCCACCTGTCAGGTTTTCAAGGGGATGACATGGAGCATGTGTGGCATCTAGCTCACTTCCTTAGTAGTCCGTCATGTGCCAGTTTCAAAAGCACAAAGTTTTGGTCGCTATGCAACCACTACGTAACCTTTTGCACACTTAGCAATCAACCATTTTGTGTTTTACCATTTTCACTTCATGCTGATCATATTCCAAGATAATGTTGTTTCTTTAGAGAAAAGTTCAGTTTTAAAGATAAAATACACTTTTATGTTTTTGTTTTTGAGGAAAAGGACTTTGAAAAACAATAATTTTTCTCTTTTTGAAGTTTGGAATCGATCCTCTGTTGGATCGAAGATGAACTGAATTTGGACATTATGCTATCTTATGTATATGCCTATTTAAACCAGTGAATAGGAGATGAAAGGGTTGTTTTTGGTTTCACAATTTCTAGGAAAATTATTGTAGTTTATTCTTGTGATATGTTTTAATGCATATGCTTGAATGTTGAAAAGATTCCAATGGAGTGGCAGAGATACTTATGGTATGGATGTTTTACATATTGTTTCTTGTTAGTTATATATTATCCTTATTGTGTTATCTTATTAAATTGATTTGAAGGTGTATGGAACAGTTACACTTGAATTCATTTCATATGCTCATGTCTAGCTATGGCAAATATTTCAGTTTGTAAATGGAATATGTATGCCTTTAACAATTTTGTGTTTTCTTCTTGATAGTCATTTATCTAAGTTGTAGTAATGAACTGTTAGTTATTATGCTATTTTTGATGAATGTATTGATATCCCCATCTTCACTATACTACAATTTGTTGTTCATTTGGAAGCCATACTAATTGAACCTCTGTACATGAAATTGGTTGGAAATACATCAGCATGTTGGATCAGGGAGATCATGACTGCATCACTAGTTTTTCCTAGAACCCTCTACTACCCTCATACCAAAAATCAAACATTTTCAGAACTGGTCTATGTCAAAGATCATATTCAAAAGTTTTATCTCTCAATCTACTCAGTGAGGGAGCCCCCTCAAGTTGAAGAAGACCAGTCATTCAACCAAAAGAGGTTTGTGGTTACCTCTAAATTTTCTCTTTTTAGCCTAGGGAAAACTATGGAGTGCTAACACGATGCCACTGCAGCTCAATCGGCCTCCATCATAGAATTCAAACCCTCCTCCACGTTGTGTAAAGCCTCTCCTTTATTGCGGCTAGGGCTAATTTCAAAGGTCCTTTTCCTTGATATGATGTTGCATAAATGGATGCCTATAACACATCAAATCACCCTTTATTTAAGGACAATAAAGGGGATCCAACAAATTAGTGAAGAGACACATCTATTGGCTAAATTTTACTTCAAGCCTACATGACTTGAAAACCAATAATTATTTTCCAACTTCAAAAATTCATTTCCCCACTTCTACAACTTGGAATTTGACGCTTCTTGAAGTGTTGGATTCTCCTTTTCACCCTCTATTGTCTCATGCCATCACATGAAGAAATGTGCTTTCAGAATTGCCCTAAACATGATTGGGTGCAAAACATCAAGCTTGGGTTCTAAGCCCACAAACCTAATTGTGGTGCTTTAACCTCCAACCCTCGAACACTAGGGCTTAGAGTACTTCCCAAGCTACACAAAAATCAACAAATATGACCACTTGAACCATTGTGTTTGTTTATCAAATACGAAGCAACGAAGATATCCTTCCAAACATTTGTTCACTATCTCAGTTTTCCCGTGAGATTGAGGATGATAAGATGAACTATGCATTGATTGAGTACCGAGACAAGAAAATAATTCCGTCCAAAAAATTCCAGTGAAAATGGGATCTTTTCCACTTACAATAATCTTTGGGTTTCCATGTAGCTTTTGAATTGTTTCCATAAACGTAGTAGCAATTGTATTATGTTTAAAAGGATGAATTAATGCACAAAAGTGTGCATACTTGATAATTCTATCAACTACCACCATGATGACACTCTTTCCTTCAGACTTGGGTAAACCTATGATAAAATCCATTGAGACCTCCTCCCAGCACTGACTTGGAATGGCTAAA
>APFE030466353.1:84752-151443 GCA_000404065.3 Pinus taeda | reverse complement strand
GTTTCTCCTCCAATAGTTTGAGCACCCTATCAACATGTTGAACATGATCCTTCCAAGTCTTGTTGTAGATTAGTATATCATCAAAAAATACTAACACAATTTTCTAAGGAAGGGTTTGAAAATGGAATTCATCAAACCTTGAAATGTTGAAGGTGCATTAGTAAGGCCAAAAGGCATGACCAAAAATTCATAATGACCTTCATGAGTTTTTCATGTTGTTTTCAGAATGTCTTCAATCTTCATTTTAATTTGATGATACCTTGAACAAAGATCTAGTTTGGTGAATTAAATTTCTCCATGTAATTCACCCAACAATTCATCAATAACGGAAATGAGAAATTGATCTTTAATAGTGAGCTTGTTGAGCTCCCTATAATCTGGACACATACACCATGATCCATCCTTCTTGTGCATCAATACTACTAGAGCAGAGAAAGAACTTTGACTAAGGTTGAATTATACCGTCCTCTAACATTTTTGTAACCATGCGTTCAATTTCACTCTTTTGGGCATAGGGATATCTATAAGGCCTGGTGTTTGGAGGAACACTTCTTGGAATCAAATTAATAGCATGATCATAATCACGAATAGATGGGAAGCCTTTGGGAGTCTCAAATACCTTGGAACGTTTGTCCAAGACTTTTTGGAAATCTAGAGAAATAGATGATTTTAATGTTTGAACCTCTAGTGAGCATAATTGTGCAATTATACCCCATTTTTCCTTCTTCAAAAGCTTTGTCATGCCATTAGAGATGATTATCTTCCCTGGTTTCCCTGTGATACCCCTTAACTCAACTTCCTTTCGTTCCTAAAAAAATCAAGAAAAGTTCTTGAAAATGAAAAGTTATCGCCCCAATATTGTAACCATTGGACTCCTAGTACAACATCAACACCACCCATTGGAATGGAAAGCATTGGACTATTCAATACATATTCCCACATGGTTAGCTTGATATTATGGAACTTTCCAGAGCAATTTATAGTTCCTCCATTTGCAAACACCACTTGACACTCTGGTGCTGGATATAGAAAGTAACTCAATTCCTTGGTATCTTACAATGAATAAAATTATGGGTACTACCTGAATCAGTTAACACTATTACCTTTTTCTTCTTGATATATCCTTTTATTTTAAGAGTTTGAGGAATAGTAATTCTCGCCAATGCATTACAAGTTATGGCCAGATTCATTTCTTCTTTCTCTAGGGTTGGTTCATGGTGTATATCCTCTGCTTTTGATGTTTCTTGTTCCTTTTCATCCTCCTCTTCACAATCTATATAAAATAATTCCTTCTCAGCACACTTATGACCTTTAGTGTATTTGCTATCACAACTGTAACAAAGCCCTTTTGCTCATTTTTCCTCCAATTTTTGTGTTTTCAACCTTGTAGGTTATGGAAGGCTAGGAGCAACAACACTTCCATCTTTGTAGTTGTGAGTGGTAGACTTCCCTGTTGCCATAATTTTTGCTTTCAACTTTTCTTGCCACCTTGAATGCCTTCTCCAATGAATTGGGTTCCTTAAGGCGAACCTCATGTTGGATGTTATCCTTTAAAGTCCCTATGAAGACATCAATCTTATGCTCCTTTGGAATATCAATTACCTTAATATTTAATTTTTGGAAGTCCTCAATGTTCTCTGCCATTGGACCCTTTTGTTTGAGATTTATCAATTAGCTAAAGAAGGTGTTTCCATTTGTGTCCTCATAATGTACTATCATTTCCTCCATAAAAATTGAATAAGTGATAAGTGGTTTATGAGAAAGAAGCCATAAATACCATACAAATTGATTGGGTTATAGATATAAAGACGCAACATGTACCTTTTGTGTGTGTCGCACATCATGGAGATCAAAATATTGCTCCATATGTAGTATCCATGTTATCAGATCCTTGCCACAAAAGTTCCTCATATCGAGCTTTGGAATGTGGTGGGTATTAAACCCAATATTGGAGTCTCTAAAATCATAATTCATATTCCTTTTGTCCTCATCATGATTTTCATGGATTACCGTGTCACCACTGGGAAGCCTTTCTTGCAACAACTTTGTCAACCCTTCCTTCAGCCCTTCCATCTTGACATTCATCATTTCTTCCACGTCTACTTTTAAACTATCCTTCAAACCTTTTATTTCCAATTTAAAACCATCCATGTCCCCTTTTAGCTAATCTTTGGTTGCTCTTTGTGAAAGCGAAATTTGTTGCACTTGGTCCAACAATTTTGAAATATCATGTTACAATTCTTCCTCTTCATGCATCATATAGAGCTTTATAAGGGCTTAATGGGTGTAGTATTCTTTTGTTTGGGAGGAATTTTAGAACCAAATACTGATATTTATGCTTCAATATTCCCTTGGAATCACTTCAACTGATTTTTCAGACAAAAGTTGTGCAATTTTTAAAAAATTACACACCTTTTTCTTGCTTTTAGGAACTTGATGTTGAAACCTTTGTAACTCTGTAATTTCAGCTCTCCAAGGTCTGAAATTTTGTCCTGTGATATCCCTATGATTCATCTTTCCAATGCCACAAGTCAGACTGAGATTGGATTCCTCAAGGAAAAGTTATGCCCAATCTCCCACAATGACCTAGTTATGGATTGGTTCAGTAGAGCGACCTTGAACGGAATTCCATGTGTCATTGTTTCAACCTTCGAACTTGAAAACAATACATGAAAAACTACAATTTGTGTATTTTCATTCACTTTTTACTAAATTCAAATTCGATGCTCATATAGAAAGTTATGTTGATTTTCCCTAGGTCACCTGTTTGAGACTGAATTTTGGAGCATGCAAAGACCCTAACTTCTTCGGACCATATCTTAGAAAATATAGCAAACCAAGATCTGAAATTTCTACATGAAGTTCAATAAGATTTTGGCTCCATGTGATTGAAATTTCAGCTTCTAAAGCTTCGTAGAAAAAAACATTATATGAAAATGCCAAGATGACCTGTTTGAAACAATGAAACCCTAGAATCCAAAGCTTTGATACCAAGTGTTATGTAACAAGCTCACAAAATAGAAGAAAATAGAGATCAATGACTTGAGAAATAATATCTTCGAGGGGGAAACTTCCTTTACATCACATAAATGAACAATTCTTGGATGATACAAATGATAAGACGTCCTTGGTATATATAGGAGTGTAAGGGGTCACAATATAGTCAGAGCCTACATAACAATAATAATGTAAGGGCACAACAATAAAAATATGGGGGCTACATGGGCATAACAAAAACAATAGGGGGCTATACTAATAATCACAATAAGGGGGGCTACACTAGTATTATAGGGACCTAACACTAAGAGGGTATGACACACATGCACACCTTCACCCCAAGGAAGGTCGCACATGAGGGAGTGAAAAACGCAGACCTTTACCCCATAAATATGACACATATGCACACCTTCATATGTAGGGAGGATCACTTGTTTGGCGTCTAGGGTTGGGGGGTGCTACATGAAGGAAACACTTCTTTCCCTTAATATAACATACATGCACATACTCATTCCTAGGGAGAACCACTTGTAGGGAGAGGGGGGGGGAGATGGGTGTGAAGGATGCACACCTTCACACCAAATTTATGCATTCCCCCCATAAGCAACCGTCCCTAGGGTTGAGGGTGTGCATGTGTGTCTAATTGTGCATCCTTCACCTTCTCATTAGTGGTCGTCCTTATGGGTGAGGGTATGTGTATAATAGTTCTGATTCAAAAGTGCAAAGTAATAATATGTTACCATCTTATATGATTCTTTTGATATTTTGGGTCATTGTATTGCATAAATATTTGTGTGCTTGCTTAATTATCTACTTTTGTAAATCCATCTTAACCGAGCATATATAAGAGTCATGGCGATTAAATTTTCGAGGTTTAAACTTTTCCTAATGATTTTCACCATTAAAATGGTTTACACCTTTAGATAAATGATTCCTATTATTCATAGTTTTGAGGTTAGACAAATCCAAATTATTGTTTAAGGTCAAAACAAAAATTTATGATAATGATAGCATTACATTCAATCATTTATTCACGACTTACATGTAAAAAAATATTTGCCAACAAAAAATTACTTAATTATTATTATTATTTTGTTTGTCCAGTTGTTCGAGTCTTGATATGATTGTAGGCTTGACATTTGGCTTGAGAAACTGCGACCTAGGGGTATTTAAGCCGTCAAAATCACCGGGGGTTCACTCTCGACCTCGCCCACACTAAACTTAACATAGTTGGACTTTTGCCCACAGAGTTTTGAGCCAGTGACCTTCACATCACAAAGTGACTTAGCAGTCCATCCCATCACCATCTATTCTACGCCCCAAGGGCAAAAAATACTTAATTATTACATTTACACAATTTGACTTTTTAAAAATGATTCTCATAAAAAAGTCCGAATTGTTTAATAATAAATATTATAATGTAAACGTCAATTAAAAAACATTCCCTCCCGATAATCAAACCTTCAATAATAATAATAATAACATTTCATTTTTGATGATGGTATGAATATTTTATATTTTAAATTTGGTGCTATATTTTATGTTTTAGTTAATATTTGACAATACAATTTTGGGTAAGATCATAATTTTTTGTTATTTAAAATTTGTTTTTGAATGTATAAATAAATTTAACACTTTGAAAATTTCTAAAACAATTTGATTATACAAATTTATAGCTCAAACTTGTAATTCCAATAAATTACTACCAAATTTCAAATAAAATTAACTAAAAATTATATAAAAAACTAAATATAAAAAAATTAAATATAATTATATATTTCATTAAATTACAAAATCTTTATATAATAAAATAGTTTTTATAATGGAATTTATCTAGACATTTAATAATAAAAAAATATAATTTTACCATAATAATGGTTTTTAGTATTTACATAAACCAATTGCTATAATAATGTAAACCAAATGCTATAATAATTAAAAAATAAAATGTTTAAACTATACTCATTTTCATCACCCAACGTACTCATTTATAATTTCTATTTATGACCATTCCACACTCATTGACTACTTCAATTTAGAAGAATATACATTTATGGTTAATCATATTTTAAAAAATATTAAAAGGACACATGAATCCTAACATTGAGAATTTAGAGAACATTTGTAAACAATAAAAATATATATTATATGATTCCATTCTACTGTGGCCGGACACAAAAGTGCAAAAAGGGGACGGGCTTGACTTGGATGGCCTCAAAATTTAAGCCACTAATCCCTTGACTTAACGTAATTAAAATTTTATAATAATAGTGAGGTACCACCACCACAAGGAATCTAAGGACTTTATACATATACATAGAGAGAGACAGCAAGGTTGCGTCAAGCGATTTTGCTACAAGGGAAGGGATTGGAGAAGCTCTGAGCAGAGCGAGGCTGCGCAATCATTATACTGATCGATTGGTTAGGTGATATTCTTCAGCGATGGAGGCGACCAGAATCGTTGAGCAGCTCACTGAAGAGCAGATCTCCGAATTCAAGGAGGCTTTCAGCTTATTTGACAAGGATGGGGACGGTAATTCTCAGCCCTGCACTTCTTCTTTTGTTTTAACGATAAAAATATGCCCTTACAGTGGATTTTATCGCACATCCATTCGGTTCTGTAAAGATTGAATTGTTTTTCAAATACCCAACAGGTAGCCTTACAAGGCAGCTGTAATGGATAGATATATACTTTTTTGGGGAACTATTTTACCTGATTTTGTTAGGGTAAATGAAAAAAAACCCAATCTTATTAGGAGATTAATCTCATTAACCCAATCGGCCGCGGGAAGTTAATCTTCAGAGTGTTTAGAGCCACTGCGTGTTGATTTATTGATGTTTGTTTCTGCAAAAAGCCTTTTCTCCTGTTTATATGGAAAATCTCTTCAAATTTCCTCCTCATAAATGCAAATTCTAGAGTAGCAATTGTTTTCCCCCTTTTCAAACAGTTGTAAATGATCGAAAATATGTAAATTTGGCTACAACTAACTCCTCAAAAGCTTTGGCACCTGCAAACCCTTTCAGGCAACGAAAATAATAGTACAAACAGAATAAAAATGTCTGAAAATAGTTTCTTTTGGCGTATAATCACCGACCGAGTTTATATCTTGGTCCTCTGTCTAGTATTATTTGTCAGGTCGTCATATATTTGAGAATCTGCAGAGACAATTGTAGCCGTGTACTTTTTCTACGTTTGTATTGATGTTTTTATCTGATTCATTTAGGTAGAGAACTCTCAGTATATAAAGGCCATGATTTTGCTTTAGCCTTTGTTTTTTCCCATATTTGCTTTATTCAAGGTTTTCTCTAGCCTCCTAATTTGCTTCAGCACCATATTCGATAATGATGGCTTTCTCGCTCTCTTGAACTAAGCTTAATGTTCCTTTAGTACAGGTTTTGATTAGTGTTAGTTTGCATTTACAGTTTACAAGTGTTCCACCAAGTTTTTGGGATGTGGGTGCGGGGAAACACACATGGGGGACGTCTGGAGAAACCCACCAAATTTAAGAAAATTCACGGGGGGAGGGGTTTCACTCTATTTCTAACTAGGGGGAATGATTGATTTGTCCTATTATGTGGCAGCTGGGTGAGGGACATTTGTAATTGTTTCTTCCCAGATTCCAAGATTGAAAATGAATATAAGAAACCTTGTGATGTTTGGCTAATTTAGTTTTCATTGAAAGTCAACATGTTCCTTTCAAGGATCACCCATTGTAATTTCTTTTTAGAACTTAAGATGCTTCTAGCAAGGAACCACTCATATAGCACCAATGTTCTCCTTGTTTGGAAAAATCTTTGTAGGGATCACATCACTACAAAGTTTGTTATTACAAGAAAAGATTATAGCATCATTTTGTGGCTTACCATTAGCATTTATAGAAATGAAGCATCGTGCTGATTCGGAAGCTCCCAATTCCAGTCGGGGAGAGTGGTTGCATGTGCTTCGGACACAGCCTCCTTAAGTGTAATGCTGAATTGGCTGCTTGCAACCATTGTCAAGTAGTAAATCACGCATTCCCATCTCTAACCTCAGTGCCTGTGTTGGTCTACTGTCGGCAATTTTCACTTTCAACAAGTACCTCTTCCAGCACCACATTTAATAAATACACCAGGTGTATGTCTTTGTCCTTTGTATTTCATTTTCTCGTGCTTGAGTCTAGTCATCCAACAACCAATACGTCTTTGTTGACCTCCAAGAACCAAAATAACCTGTTTCCTGGCATATTTCTGTTGTTACTTATATAATCTCAAATGGGTCATCTACTTGCAACCTGGCTATCCATTTCTCCATAAATAAGCCTTCCTCTGCAATTGTAGCCATTGTGAAATCAATGATCGCCCTTCTGCTACTAGCCTTGCTCTGAGTTCTTTGATGTTATCTTTAACTGGTTTGTCTGTATCTTCTTTTATCTATGCACTGTTATTTTACGATATTGAATTCAGTGTTATCAGAACTGGACCAAAACAGGTTGAACCAGCTGGTCTGACCATTTTCAGGCCTTAATCAGTCTGACAGGGCAAAAAATTGGAAAAGGCCAATTTGGTACAGAACTGGCCGGTTCTGTACAATGTGACTAAAGACCCTTGGAATGGAAATTTAAAAAAAGAAAACAAACAATAATATTATGAATGGGGCAGCAAAATATTCAACCCTAGGGCCCTACTAATGCTATGTGATTAATGATAATGTTTTAGAATTAAGAACATTTTCCTTCATCTTGGTATTCATCTGAAAGCCTTTATAGAACTTCTCCACCTCCAAATAATAATTGGCTTACCTTTAAAAATTGTTGGTTTAATATTGAGGGCTTAACACAAACCTTATCTCTTCCCATTTGTTTTTGATAGGTTTGATATCTCCCAATCTAAGGAATCTCATTACTTATAGGTGGGAGACTGGAAAATTTTTGGCTAGTCTGATTTGAACTTGTCTCAGCTATTCTTAGATTTAATTGTCCCAACTACTCTCTTGTACTTTACAATACTGTTGCTTTGGCAACACCAAAACTTGGAAATGGGCCGAGTTGCTTTTAAGCATTTTCCAGATCGAATACAGCCCAGCTTTACATAGCAATAAGAGAAGTTGAATCTGTGCTGTCCTTTCACCTTTTCTTCTTTGGTTTTTCCCATGCCATAGCACAAACAGATTCTCCTCTTTTTTAGCACAGATTGAGGTCTCTTACCAACCTTTCTAAAATAAATCTTTTTAATGCTGACTTCTGGATGTTGTTTCTCCATTGGGCATTGTCATTTCCATAAAATATGATCCAACGTATCTTCAGTTGCACACAATGGAATCTGGACACTTCTTAGGTCTTCTCCTTGACAATCTTTTCACTGTTGCTACCTATGAAACCGGATTCGTCCAGAACAGGCCATGTGTCCGAATCCCATGAATCCGACACGATTCGATGGGAATTCAAATCCTAAAAAGGGACACTGCATGTCCTAACAGGACACCATCGAATCCTGGTTGTGACCTGTTAGGACACTTTGTGTCCTGATTTTGGGATTTTAATCCTATGCATGCTATAATGTTACTAACTTTGTAAACAGTAAAACTAAAATCTAGATGAAGATCTATGTTTGAAATCAATGAATTTGTATCGGTAATGAGAATTTGTAGAAATATCTATTTTAATTATATATTAAATATTAATAAAATAATATATAATGAATCCTACATGTCCTGTTCTGGGGGGTCAACGTGTCTGAATCCAACACTCGAATCCCTGTATCCTACGAATCCCGAATCGCCATGTCAGGTGACTTAGGTTTCTACCATAACAAAGGTTCTATGAACTGCTCTCTTGACCAATTTCTCATTAGGCAGATGCTATGGCTTCACCAGTCACATTTCCAGTTCACTTATAATCTAGGATTTCTTAAATCTGTCCACACATGTCCTGGTAAGGTTGTAAATCTGTATGTCTATCTTTCCAACGTAATCCTCTAGAAGTACATGCTTGAAAGTTGAGATCCTTCTTAGGAAAAGGTGTTGTCCTTGGGCCATTTCTTGAATATCTACTTCTTGATTAAATAGATATTCAGGCATAAGGTCATCTACCAGTCCCTAGGGCTCCCTTGCTTTTAACGAATTGGTTAATTGGAGTTGTACAAGTGTAAGGTTTTAAATTCTATTTTTAGGGTTGCCTCCATTCCTATGTTACGACCTCACCATTTGTCTTCCAGCAATCAGTGCCACTTCCACCCCATCCTCAAAAAAAAAAAACTGGGCCATTCAGCTTTCATAAATATTAAAATTTATCATGGTTACATGGGGTATTGTTTGATAAGACTTTTAGGCTGTTTGAATCTTGTAACTAGTTTAGCTCTTAACAATAAAATCTTCTTCCAAAATCTGATCCGATAGGCTTATGGAGTCTCAGTCTTTTGTGCCTATCACAAATGGGTCTATTCTGGGTCTTGAACTCCTAGTCTGACTTTTTCCTTAAGTGCACAGGCTGTTGTTTGGATGAAGACCATTGTTATTCTGTGAAAAAACTTTATTGTTTCTCATTGTCTTAGTCAAATTTACCTTATGATTTGAAGCATTTGAGAAATAAAGAGTTTGTCACCAGATTTGAACTTAGTTGATCTTTACCTTGAAGATGTCATCTGCAAACATCTTGTCTGTCACTGATATATATTTTATGACCTGGGATCCTAGACAATTTTTTCCTTTACTAAAAAAGACCTCTCACTTGGATAACATTGGCACCTTTCTTCCATAAGCTAGTGGCAAAGGCTTTTACAAACTTAATCATATGCTTTCGCCATGTCTAAGGGAAATGTTGTTGGGGAACTTGCTGTCCTAACTGAATGGAAAGTCTCTGTTACCACTGTTGTGCTGTCTAAAATATTCCTTCCCGGGATAAAGGCTGTCTGATTTTTTTGTGGTCATTCAGAAATTTTGCTAGTCTATTAGCCAAGACTGTTGTGATGATCTTATGACATACGTTACAAAGAGATATGGAGAGATATGGAGATTTATTCTTTGCGATCATTCTATCAATAATTTGCCACTATTAAATAAAAATCTAAATGGTTTTATAGCTAACATTATGAGAACATATGCCAGTTAGATATTGTATCCATGTTTGGTATCAGTGTGACTAGGGTCACAAAGGTAGTGTTAGTGGCTGGATGTACTTTCTCTGTATTTTGTATTTCCCATTATTTCGTGCTTCCCAGTACTTCAAACTTTTCTATCATCTCTCTCAGCAGAAGGATTGATTTTTCCATTACCGTTGGTAGAATTCAGCACTGTTATTATATTGTCATACTAGCCAGTATTGATTTTTTATCCTAACTCAAAGTGGTTCAGTGTTTCAACTCCGAGTTCAAGTTCAAGCTCCTGTTGGCAAGTTCAAGAGATCCATGAAAGTGATCTGTCTCCTTATCAACACCTTCAAACACCAATTATTGAGCTTGATTTATAAGCTGGAGCAACTTTTATGTGTCTCAAATTTGTCTTCTCTCAACAACAACGCGATGCGATTCTGCTGAATGATTGTTGACTGCTGATTAAATGTGGAGATCAATCACTGATTCCCTAGCCTACAAATGTCAATGGAAATGCTACTTTGATCTGCTGTCCTCAACAGGACTTTGCTTTAGAACTGGGTATTACAACTATTCTTGACAGTTCTCGACCTTCAGGCTCTTGAGAATCTATAGTGTTGCGCATGTGTTTCTGCTATAGTATAGTTGACACGTTTTTGTATCTGTGCCATGTGCCATTTATAGTCACTTGTGTATTTATTTGAGTCAAGGGATTGACTTCTATGATCTATCATATATGCAAACTCTGAGCTATATCACAAGAACCATTCTAGAAATATCCTGTTAACTCAGTGTTGTATTTCTCTAATATCTTACCGATGCCTTATCAAGCTTGACCTGGTCAGCTAGGTTTATGGGTGCAAATAGTATCATGAGGTTTCAAATAACGACTGCTAGAAATAAACATAAAGCGTCAATGCTGATTCACAGAATTATTCTGTTTTGGGTGGATAAGACCATCAACAGAAATTCTAATAGGATGGACATACTTGCAAAGTTTTATTAGAAACAACTTTTAATGAAACTGTCTTCATCTTTGAGCCAATTTACATGCTGCAATGATAGTCAGCCATGATAATGTTGCCATTTCTCAAGTTCAGAAAACTCCATCCTTTGTAAAAACATCTCCATATGCTTTCTATCGTACATAATTTTCTTAGTAGTGGGCTCATCTTGTGTGTATATTCTGTTTTAATGCATTATACTTGCCATTTTTCGTTAACTGAATTGGATATCATACATTTGATGAATTAGCAATGAAATCTACCACATTCTATGGGAGTGGTAGTTGAGTGCGAGGTCTACCTGCTGCTTGAAGTTTTCAGCATTGGCATTGTAAAGTATTCAAAGATGCAGATCACAGTCAGGACATTCAGCTGAGACTTGGTTGCATCTTCAAGAATTCCTCTTCTGTAAAGACTTGGTTGCTTGCTTGTTTCTGAGTTCAAAAGGAACCAAAACATGATGGGCAGAAGGGGATGTAAGAATTAAAAATCCTGGTTTCTTCATTGGGGCCTAGTGCTTACATTGGAGCCATTTCTGCGACCCTCAAACATGCTGTAAATGCAACTCTATGCATTCACTTCTATTTAAAACTAAACTAGAAATCCATAATTCTGTTTCTAAGTTCTACTCTCAAGTTCTTCATCAGCTTTTCTATTAAGCTACTATGAGGATAAATGATGTGTATGTGATAGAAATCTATAATTCTGTTTCTGAGTTTTACTCTCAAGTTCTTTATAGGCTTTCCATCCATAGTAATTTCCTATAAATGCTTAGCTGCTGCTTCTTCTACACTAGTGTTCTATCGAAGCGTTGTTTGTATTTTATATAATATTCAGTGTTATGGTATTTATACAGGATGTATCACAACAAAAGAACTGGGGACTGTAATGCGTTCTCTAGGTCAAAATCCTACAGAAGCAGAGCTCCAAGATATGATAAATGAAGTTGACGCAGATGGCAATGGTACCATTGATTTTCCTGAGTTTCTTAATCTCATGGCAAGGAAGATGAAGGATACTGATTCTGAAGAGGAGCTCAAGGAAGCATTCCGTGTTTTTGACAAGGATCAAAATGGTTTTATCTCTGCTGCTGAGCTACGTCATGTCATGACAAACCTCGGAGAGAAGCTTACTGATGAGGAAGTGGATGAAATGATTCGGGAGGCTGATGTGGATGGTGATGGACAAATCAATTATGAGGAATTTGTGAAAGTTATGATGGCAAAGTGAACCTTTTACATGTTTTTCCTGAATGTCCTGAATGTATTGAGATTATTGTAGGATCAGGTGCCTCCACTGAATATTTGTATGCAGCATTTTTCCAGAACTTCATGATTTACCTCTTCTGTATGGGGGCATGCTGCAATGTTGTGTGTTTACTTTGCAAATCTACCTCTGAACCTCCTTGGTTATATTTGCCTTTGGGATTTGTAAGGACTATTTAACTATGGCTTTCTTCCTATTGGGATCAAATGTAGATTGTTTTGCTTTTTTATCTCTGTATTAATATTGTCTTCCTGCTTTTTTGGAAGTTTTGTTTTGTTGTTATTGGGAAATTTGTATGGTATTATCTATTTTTTGTCTGAAGTTTCTATGGTGTTACCTAATTTTTTGTGACTCATGATTGTAAGGCTTTTGCCAAGCATGCTTTCATATTGCATTCACTAGGCAAATTGTTAAATAACATATTGCATTCACTAGGCAAGTTGTTAATAACCAGACAAGATTACAACCTCCGTAATGTGCATGCAAAATTGTTCAACGGTTCACGTGAAAAGGTGCAGTGGCTCCAGTCAATCGAGACTAAGTAAAACTACAGCATCTTAAATATTTTGGCTTGAGACTGTAGTAATATTGCAAATGACATTTGGAAATTAAACCGTCTGTCTTCCATGCCATACCTAATAGTAAGATGTACTACGATTAGGCTTCTTGGCCAAGTAATCTTTTTGGGAGAGTTCGAGACCTATCTTTTTGTTAAAACCCTAAGCACACAGAAATTGTGTTTTCACTGTTCATGTGAACAGTGATTCTACCATGTGGGTGCCAAGGGAGAATTTATTCAGCTATTAATAGTATTTCATTAAACTGTTTTGGCTCATGTTGTTTTCGTAGTTCTCTTTCCATTATTGCAAATTGGGAGTGTCGATTAAAATGCAATTCATGAGTCTGATTCTATGGTTGTATGCCGTAGCATCTTTAGAAAATATTAAGACATGATTATCTGATTTGATTGGACGCCATGTTTATTATATTTGATTGGTTCATTTTTCCATTTGTCAACTTTGCAACTGTTAGCAAGTGGATCATGGATCGAAGATGCCAATGATGGGAACTAACAATGAGTGATTATAGAGAAACACGAGTAAAATGTTATACATTAAAAACCTTTTTGAGATGGCCAATATGTTACCCAGGATGTATAAAACAAGGTTCATTACCTAAAAGCTTCAAATTAATATTTTATCACATCATGTGAAATTGGATTAACCTGTAGTTAAAATGGACTGCATACATAATTGATCTACAGCATTTCTTTCTTCCTGCACGAGTTACGAATCTTAGGTGGTAGCTATCATCCGATCCTTTGTAAGTTAATTCAATGTAAGTTAATCCATTTCTTTCATCAATCCATTTCTTTCTTCTTTCATGGGTACTAATCTTAGATGGTAGCTATCATTCGATCCTTGAAAATTAATTCAATGTTTGCATGGAAGTGAAAAGATATAAAAAGTTTGTATAAAATTTATTACGTAAAATTAATATTTTGTATGGATTATATCCAGAAATGTAATCTTTTCAATAGTTTATATATATATATATATATATATATATATATATATTATTCTCAAAAAATTAACAGCTAGTATTGGTGTAGAAATAAAAATAATAAAAATTAGTTTGGCATGAAATTTAGAAACTCCTAAATGTGTTACCATTAATAAATCATTGTTTATTTAGTGTATTTTTTGATATTTTCAAAAACCAAAGTTTTTGACCATTGAACTTAGAGGCATTATTGAAAGAAGTGTTTCTTTCCATGGAATTTAAGAAGTGCTAATATAGATATATCTTAATCTCACATTTAGGAGGCTGGAATTTAAGAAGTGCTAATATAGATTCATCTTAATCTCACATTTAGGAGACTTTAATGTAGAAATTGCAAATAAAATAGTTGTAACATTATCTCTAATCCTGACACTATTGCTATAGGAATATTTTTATTTAACATTCCTTTCCAAGGAAATCATCGTGGGAAAACAAGGGATATTTTCTATACCAATGGATGTTATCCCTAAACTCATTGGCATCGGTGTGATTAACATAGGGATTGAATTAAGAATTGGTTGGCATGGGAACAAACTTAATAACAAGATTGAGGATTTGTATCAAAATTATACATTGTAGTGTTCAAATTACATCACTTTTACATTTTAGTGTTCAAATTACTGATGTCTAGTAAATCTTAAAAACTATTAAAAAAATCACTTTTAATCTGAATTAAGCGCCTTGCGAATGGGAAGGTTGAAGATGTTGAAGTTTATCAAACTGAAATTTCAAAGATTGCAAGCTTTATTCCTATTCCTCACATTTACAACCATTTTAATCTAGTGGTTAAAGGAGAGGAGGTATGCCTAAGCTTTGTATATAAAGGTCTATTATTTTTTATTTTTAAAGCGATGACAATAATTCTTCAAATTATAGAACCATTATGATAACCCTCTTCTATCTTTGTATGGACTAATATTGGAGCAGAATATTAGCTCTTAGGTTGAAAGTTATGATAAGAGAGCTAATGGGCATGGTGGTTTCCAAATTTGCCTTTTGGGTCAAAGGCCACGGTGATAAATATTTATTGGTGGATCATTGTCGAGTTTAGAAACAAGCACTAGTTAAAGGAAAGCATTTGTAATATAGGAGTTAAACATTGTTGTTCGCTATTGCTTACGAGGATTGCATAGTGGAGCTAGGTTTTGCAGCATGTTATTTGTAGGATTAGTTATTATCCTCCTATATGTGGATGAAATTGTCCTTTTAGCAAGGTGTTCCTCTCACCTTGATGAACAACTCATAATTCTCAGATTTTTGTACTAACTCTAGGATGTTTACAAATATAGGTAAAACATAGGGAATGATCACTAGAAACAAATCATATAACCTCATTTTGTTTATGATAATATCATTTTGAAAGAAACTCTTTTTAAGTAGCTTGGAATTGATTATTATCACAGGTAGGATTGGAAAACTTATATTGGTCTTGAGAACAATTATAACATTGCAAAATATTGGTTTTGGAGGAAGGAATCTTCTCTTCAACACTCTTATTATCTCAATAATTGTATGGTTGTGAGGTTTGGGGTTATAGTATTTTGAGGGAAACTTATAGAAAAATTGAGAAAATCCAGTTAAAATTAAATGTAATACACCTTATCCTATCCTATGAAATGAATGATTTCCACCCATTGTGTTACCTCTAAATATTCTCACAATGTAAGGAGTTATTGCTCCATAAATATTTCCCTTAGATCCGTCAAACAATGTGTGGCAAAGTGCAAATGAATTCCTAAAACTTAAAGTAAACACATGCCATTCATCTTATCAAGTAAGATAAGAGATGCATACTTGAAGTTTGTAGACTCTATGGATAGCTCCAAGGACCTTGCTTTATTTTGAAGATCTTGCTCTAAGCTTCCTGATCCAATCCATTAAACACATGCACCACCAAACAAGATGATGTTTTGCTTCTGTAGAAGGTAGGTTAGCATGCGCTAGCAATAATCAAACACGAGATATATAAAAGAACATGAGATGTGAGAGAACTCATAAATATTTTCATTAATCAAAATAGATAAAGTACATTATACCTTTGTGTATTTATGAACACCTCCTTGATCCTTGACATGACACTTCCCTCGACTTACTATAAGATTGGGTTCACCACACATGTAAGAGTAGTCTTGGTAGGAATCCACTGACATAATTGAGCTATACTCTCTCCTTCTCTTGACAGGGTCTTTAGATAGCCTTTTTTTTTTTTTAAACTCAGGAGGATGTATATAGACACCTAGGGCCTCACCTCACAATAATCGACCCTCAACTAACTCAGGAACAAATTGGTCAAATTGATCTCCTCAAGATTAACCTATTCTAGAAAATTCACTTCAATTGCTCCCATGCCAAAGACAAGTAAGGTATCTAGGTGTCACATTGTCCCACTGCAAGGGAGCAATGGGTGTTAGTATGGTAAGCCTCTGGGAGCGATGGGTTGCTAAAAGTGCAGCTAAGAGTGTACAATCAAGAAGGGATAAGGGTGCATTCATGCCAACAACTTAGAAGGTTGAAACTAGGGTTGTTTTACTTGACATAAGGTGAGAAAAATGGGCTATAACACATTGAGAATAAGGCTATGATCAAGAACTCATGTGCAAGCACAAATTCATTAGCACGGATAATGAGATGCTTCCTATCATTGTTTAAAAAATCAAGACACGATTTCTTGGTTAAATAATTGGGGATAGTGGAGTCATCTACCTTTCATAATATCAATATTGTTTGTTTTTTAAAATTGAAACTAGGGAATATTACACTAAAAGAACTATACCATAGCTAATAATAAACATAGAAATAGAGTTTCAAGCAAAATTTGCAACTCTCACAAGCCACATCATTATTACATACTAGCTCTTGTAGGTACACTACTTAATTAAAACATCTATTCTATTCAACTTTGAAAAAATAAAGATTAACAAAGGACTAATTACTAGTGACCTCCTTGATGACCCTCAATATTGCAACAACAATGTTGCAATTCCAAGGTTCTCAGCTTTAATTATTAACCTTGGGTTTGTACAAACTTACGAGGGGTCAGCATTGTATGTGCAATCAACACTATCTTCTTCCTTCCTTTTTCAATTCTCATATAGGTCGGAGGTGCTAGAGTGAAAGTTAGATGGACATAAACCAAGTTAAATTGTCAGACTAAGTTATGCTATAGGAAAGTAGATTTGCATAAATGACTTGTAAAAAATGAAATGGCACACACATCTATGCTACTTGCAATAAATGAAAAAGCACACTTGATGGAAATAAAGGATTGAAAATCAAAAACTTAACTTGTAGAAAACAACACTTTAGAAAGTAATTGATAAAAACATCCATAGCGAACTCTGTGAGGTCTCCATACTTCTAAATTCCACCATCAACATCCCAGACATGTGGTAATACATCAAGGAGGTTAAACCAAATTTTTATTGCTAAAGTGGGTGAGAGCATGAGACAATTTATAGGTTATTACAAGATTATCTATTTTGCTACAAAAGAGTCCAACAAGCTTATAAAACAGTGAGAACATAACCTTAAGGAGGGAAAGAGGGGGTAATGCTGGAGAATGATTTCATTCAACTAGAAAAGGATTAATGCAACCTAATCTAAGCTTTATCATCACAAAACCAAATATTGTTGATCTCTTGTAGCTACAAAATCAATTGTACAATAAAACAATAAATTGTAGAATTTATAACAACAAAAGGAATGGAATAGGAAATGATTTAAAATTGCATTAGTAAGTGATATTATTGATTAAGAAGGAAATCAACTTGCATAAATGACCTACAATGAAGAATTTCTCAAGGAACCACCTACTTAATCATGCACAAAACCATCAGACTGTAACTTCTAGAATCACCAATGTTAGAAGTTAAACAAGGAAAATGCGAAGCATAATATCAACGTAAGTACAAGAGGGCTCTAAAGCTCCTATGGTGGGCCCAACCAAAGGATACTTAAAGTTCTTAAATAAGAACCAAACAAAGAGTTAGAATAAAGCACTGCTTCCATTAAATAAAAATAACTTCTTACATTACAAGACTGCAAAACTTGCTTGAGAATACAAAAAGCCTAATCTTGCCAATTCAAGCCTCTTATTTATACATCAAGTGGGGAAAAACCTCTTTGAGAAGAGGGTTACATTTCCCTCAAAGTCCTAAAAAGGGGGATTTTGTTCTAGATCCAACTCACAACAGTCGAAGGAAGCATTAAATGCCCTAAGCTAATCATGCTAGGTCTTCTTACTAGAGGGAGAAGATCCCTAAAATCTCTTCAGTGCAAATTCCTCGGAATCTGCTCAATATCTCTATAAATCCTGCACAATAAATATGTTAAGGCACATAAAATATGAAAACCACATCAAATTCTTTTAGGAACCCATTAAGCTAGGAAAATATACCACTAAGTGTAAATGCGAGTTCAAACATCATTTTATGTGCTTATGAGTGGATTGATGGTCCTTATAATTTGCCTATTTTGGAGGCCCATCATACCCACTGGCTAGAATTGTTTTTCAACCTTGAGAAACTCAATCTTCTCTTCATTTCTCTTGTTCATTCAAGCCTCTAATTGTTTGATTAATGTCCTAAGCTAAGCTAGTTGTGGTTGCCCTTATTGGATCGAATCTTGCCTTTTCCTTTATCTCCTTCCACGCTTGTGATTCTTCTTCTTGGATTTGGTGTCCCTGTAGCCCTAGTAACAAAGGGGGATTTAACTTGAATCCTATCCAATGAACCCCAAGTCTTTGAATGATCCTCTTATATACAGGGGCTTTTGCTAGTGTTGCTTGCAATCTATTAGGAGAGTGATACTCCCTTATCTTCATGTTGTGAGACAAGCCTTGCCATCTTTTTTGACAAGATTGTGAACTTTTCTCAACTAATAGTTTGAAAGTGTCCTAAAAATGGAGGATAGATTCTACCTATATTTTCTTCCAAATATATTCTATTTTAAGATCTTCTATACGAATAACATGTTATTTTGTAAGTATTGAAGGGGATGGGTGTTATGGTTTGACCCATAGATGTTCCTTCAATTCCCCTTCCAATGTCCTTCTCTGCTTTGATCCCTTCATGTCTCAGCGAAGATGCTAGTGCTAGTAGTTGTGCATCCCCTAGGTGCAAATTGGGGTCCCATATTGACATGTTGTTGATGACAAGGTTATGTATATAGAACTCAACAATCTTGGCCTTGTCCTCCATGTTGCATTCTAGGAAAAAGTATATGAAATGTTTGGTTTCTTGCAACTACGTTGGTCCTCTTTGAGGTATCTGGTTAATCCATAACCTACACCATTGTTCTTTTAGGAACAATGAGTATATCTTAGAAGGATTCCTACCATTGAAAACTTCCAAAAAAAGGTGTTTCATGGTTCCTAATGATGTCTCCATTATTATTTGAGCATCCCTTTTCTTCAACAACTCTTGTGCTTGTTGCAATTGATTTCTTAGATGTTGATTTTCTCCTTTGAGGTGCTCTCTTATGTTAGCTTCATACATTCATAAGAGGGTCGTTTCCTCTTTCATCTTGTTAACTTCATCTTCCATTTTGACAAGATCAGCCACCCCTTTATCCTGTGTAATTCTTTTTCGTCTATGTGTTTCCACTTTGGCCTTTTCTACCTCAATCATCAAGTGGGGCACTAGATGTGCAGGTACTATTATTCATGATGTCCTTGCAACAGGGGGGTCAACCCTTACTGGCCAGGAGAGGAAGGAAGGTGGCTTCCTTGGGGAAAATTGTTTTGCATCTTTCTCTGCCTCCTATAGTTCTGTAGGATGTTTCTGTAGCTAGACAAGATGCTATGCTTTCTTAGGAAATACTATCATCTTGCCCTATTGTATCTTAGTTTCTTGTATTTTGGGTTTTGGCAGGCCTTGTATTTATTCCTCCTATAGCTCTTTCCCTTCATGACTGGGTGTCTCTTCTATTTCAATGGGAGTAACAAAGGGAGGTTTAGGTTTCCCACTTAACCTGATTTTGGTGCTCTTTCTCCTTGTATAAACAATTTGTTGGGCACGACTACTCACCTTGGGTTTAGTAGGGGTATTTAGACCCGCCAAAGTAGCTTCTATTTCTTTTTCATCTTCCTCCAAGGTGTCAACCTTCTTATGTTTCGAAAAATTGGATATTGCCTTCCTTTTTCTCTTTTTAGCTGTAATCTTCTTTGGCCTGCTAAGATATGCTTCGACTTCTTGAAATTCTTGACTATCCATATCTACAAAGTCAACCCAAGGAATTAAATGTTGCAGGTCTTCTAGGGAATCTATGAAAATCAATGGTGTAGACCATGATGAGCTAAATAATTGTGTTTACCCTCCTTTACTTTCACATTCATCTCTTCCAAAGATTGTAGGAGGAAAAATAAAATGCTTAGTAGTTCAAAGGCTAGAAGGTGGGCTTGGAACCTTAACTTATACAATAACCTAAATTGATAAGAATAAATTATGCTTAATATGCCTTCACAAGAGATATTTAAGAATTTGGTAAGTCACTTCATCCAAATGACCAGGCATGCTTTCTCTCCTCGCTCACTTCTTATCATCATCAAGTTGTTCATTTTGTAGGAAGAATCCACTCTTGGCAGTGATGGCCTCCTACCTTTCCTCCTTGTTCTAGTACAATCCCTTGAGGAGCTTTGTGATTGTGCTTATCGAGTCATCATTTATGTAAATCACTAACCCTTTGATTATAGTAAAAAATTCTTGTCCTTCAGGTTTTTGTAGATTCATGGAAAGTTCCATGGCCATTTCATCATCAAAACCTCTTAGTTTCTCAAAAAAGCCTAGCCATTGTCAATTCTCAAATATGGTGAAAAATTTAGGATATTGGTATATTATGCTAGTATCAGTGAGCTCTCTTTTATTGAAACTACACCCCATTCTACCTTCACACAATCCCTTCAAGAAAGTTTTGGGGATCAATTTCAGGCCACACCTGGAGGTTTCCTCCCAAAGACTCAGGCTAAAAATTTCCTATATGGGTATGGAAATTTGGAGAGAAGGTGGTGTGTCTGTGCTACTATACGAAACATAGTTCCTTGTTGTAGTACTTTTCTCTGGTGTTTCTTTTAATGGGTAGGAACAACAAAAACTTAGCTTTACATTATCATTAGACCAAGCATCAAAATAAGCAAAAAGAATTGGTGAATCCTTTTCCTTTCTATTCACAGTTTAACACAATAGTTCTTATTTGGATTGGGAGCCTAATTAACCACAAAACAAGCTACATAGACTCAAATGGTTTCATGGTAAGGATTTCAGAAGTTATTTTGGAGGCACCAACCTCTTTCATATGTTTAGGGAGATTGGTGAGAGTTCGAAACCTAACTATGACCCTCTAGCAAACCCTTGTAGTGGTTCATATAACACTTTGCAACACATAGCTTCTTGTAGCACTCTACAACCCCTGGAACTCTTCATCAGAATTTGGAGGGCGTTATTGAAGTTGTTGGGTTGCTAGAGGATGAAGTCCCCTCAAAGGGCTCTCTATGTGTTGAACAAGATGGTTCTATGGGGTTTTAGCAGCGTACTACAAGACTTTGTTCCTTCCTGTAGCAGGGAAAAAGGCCTCTCATGCTCAATGGAAAATTCTATTCAAGTGTCATATGTAGCTTGATAATTCATGGGAATGGATGAAATGTCGATGAAGAAGATTTCAAGTCTAACTATGGTGATTTTTTTGAAAGAAACAAGTGGCTAAAGGGTGAAATGAGGGGAACATAACTCATTTGTGAGGCTTGGTTATAGAAATATTATTTATTAGGATTCTTGGTACTCTTAATTGGACTAGATGCTCAAATGAATTTGGATTTGTAGGATTTTTACAAACTGGTGCTTCTTGTAGTATTTCAAGAAAGTTGCAAAAAACTCATGAAAAGTGGGTGATATAAGATGGATGATGTAAACACGTGGGAAATGGTGCAAGGATGTCAGTTGGGTCATTCTTGGAGCTATTTTTCTAATGAATTGGAATGTGGTGCAACCCAATCCTTCAATGGTTGACCTAATTTGCTATGTCTTTGTTACATGCACAAAAACAAATGTGAGAGATCAAAATGTTTTTGTTCATTTTGTTCCTTTTTTCCTTTTTGGTTTTGTTTTTTTCTCCTTTTTTATTTTTTATTTTTTATTTATTTTTATTTTTATATTTATTTTTTTATTTTATTTTATTTATTATTATTATTTATTTATTTATTTTTATTTTTATTTATTTATTTATTTATTGGTAGCATCATGGAGGTTTTCAGCAAACGAGCATGTCTCAAGTGCCTTAAAGGATGTTTTCACTTGAGATCTTGATCCAGAAGGATCCATAAATGGCCAAATATTCAAAATCTCTAGATTCAAGTGAAAGTTGTGCCATTGCATACAACTTAGTGAACCAAATCCAATGCAACTTGAATGGGTGAAAGCATAGCTCATATGAGGAATATATCACAATATGAAGTTCAAGCTAAATGACAATTCAAGAAAAGAGTTGTAGGGATGCCAAATGATCTATACAGACTTATGATGTGGCTGGGTTAACTGGGCATCTGAGTGGAGGATGATTGAGTAGATAAGTAGACCAATGGTGATGTGCCATGTGGATGAATCATGTGGTGCCACATGGCACCTCAAGAAGTGTGCCAATGGTTGGAAAAATACTTGGTGCAACAGATCGATGTGAATGGGGTTTGAACACATGATCTCTATGTTAACATTTTGGTGGCCTTACGATTATACCACACGTGGTGGGTTACTATGGAAATGAGTAAATATATATTTATATTTTGGGAATGTGTATTGGTGAAAAAGGGGGAAAGGTCATAGGTTTGACCCCACAACCTCCCCGCAACATTACCCAACGGATATAACACATTATATATTGTTACAATTGCCAACACACTGCTAACCATTGATGCCATATGAATGGAATGTTGATGGGCGGTTATGAAATATGTTAACTGCTCCAATGTTGGACACTATTGTAGCTACTGCAACACCCTCCAAAATTTTGGCTTGCACCCAAATTTCAAAGCCTTCCTTGGTCTTCTTTGTTGTTGCAAACACTAAAGCTCATTTCACGAGCTTTCTCGAAGTTCTTTGGCCCCTTTTGCATGTTGGATTAACTATAATATTTTGGCATGTTTGGAATTCGTACAATGTTTGAGAGCCTTTTCTAATGGTTTCAAAGGTCATTCTTTGTGTATATGAATTTTCTCAACCATGTAAACATTTGTTGCATTCATACATAAAGTCTTGAGCACTGTCGCACAAGTGTAGTCATGCTCATCCTAAAGCCTATCTGAAGTGTCACACTTATCGTATCTTGTCATTAGGTAGTCACACATAGGGAAATGCTTTGTTTACATGTTTCGATGATCTATTTTATCGTGTCATAAAAGTATGCTAAGAGTGTGATCACAGTCAAGGTTTATCATAATTTATTATCCGTCCCACACTTAGCCATTTTCGGAAAATCTTTCTGACCGAGCAACTTAGCTTCACTAGGCCCCAACTGAACTACGCACTGTGCAGTCTTATCCCTCTAGGATGTGACCCTACCACCAAGAACTTCACAGTGCACAATCCCTATCCTCAAGGGTTGCTACTATGCGTAATTCCTGAGTCTAGTCCTGATCTTGACCTCTAGAATTGTGCAGTTGTGTTTTCCAGTCTACCTTGAACTGCGCACTTCACATCTTCAACCCTCAATCCTTTTCCTTGCCCACTAAAACTTTTTAATGCATAGATGCTACCTCCTATGTCCTTTCCCTCATTCGGAACTCACTGCCTCCAGAAATTACATAGTTCTGCCTTTCAAGCCTCCCTGAGCTGCACATTGTTCAATCTTTGAGCCCAAGCTCTCCCCCTATCTGCTAGAACTGTACAATGCGCAATCAGTGGGCCCCTTTCCCTAGTCTGTGACTTGTCTTGGTCTCAGTTCATTGATAAGAATGCATCATGTTAGACTAGGGGATTTTCAGATTGATGTCGTCCCGTCATGAGTGAATTTCAGGAACAAGTACATTATCAAGTCATGACGAGATGATCAAGAAGGAGAAGAATGAGGGAAGCATGCCTAAAGCCTCTCTTGTAGCTGAACTCACAAATTGATCTATCAAGAGGAAGAAAAGGGACACAAGTTTGCAACCACCATCCAAGACTTAAGATCATTGAAGACTCTGCATCTCTAAGACATGCAGAGGAAAAGAGAAAGCATATCCAAGAAGACATCCAACGCTTAGTAGTAACAATGACTTGACATTGCCACATCATCAAGTAGTCCATGTCAGCAGTGTCATGTCATGTCATGAGTAGCCATATGCTACATCACTATTGTGGACCATGTATATTGCATTCAAATGTATTGTGAAGTGGAAGTCCAGAGGACACACATGAATGTGAAGAGTCATGTAAGTTGAAAATTCATAGGGAGTTGAACATTCATGAGGGTAGTCAAAGAGTCACAAGGGGGAAGCATCACCCCTTGGTTATATATACCCCGTCCCCTCCCCCACCCCCCCTTGTACGAGCAAAGGACTTTTCACCTTAGCTCCTCCCGCAAGGCATTAGAGGGATCAACTGGTTCTTTAAGGAACAAGGAGTGGCTCCAATGTCCCACTACTGGGGTTAGTGATGTACATTGTATACATGTGTCTTGGAACTTTTTCTTAATAGAAAAAGCCTTTTAAGGCCAACAGATTCTTCATGCATGGACTACAAATTTTTGTAAGACTATCTTGTGGACGTTTGTATTTCATGTTTTCTTGCACATGTACTAATATAGTTAAACTATTTCAGTTATTTTTGTACTTATTGAAAATGTGATGTAATGGTTTCTATTGATGTCCCATCTTTGTGGACTATTCCGCAGGATACTAGACAAATCTTTCCTTGTTTGTTGGCTGTAACGATTGTCACATCCATTGTAGACTATTCTGCTGGATGTTAGTTGGATCCTTCTGGTTCATGTGTGTCTCTTCATGGGTGGTACTATTACCTCTCACTTAGAGGCTTATTTTTTATTTCCCCTTTGTAGTAGAGGAACCTTGACATAGTTGCAATTTCACACTCAACAAACACACCTCCCTTTCTTTTCGAAGACACCACTACATCACTCTCTTGCACTAACAGCGAGAGCCAAGGAAAATATTTAAGGATTTGGCAATTAAGCCTTTATACTAGATGTGACTCCTACACAAAATACTGTGAGGTATGATTGGGACTTCATATCAGGGAGACCCCTTGAATGTTGGTGGGTCCAACACCTTCAACATTTCTGGCGCTAGAAGGAGGGTTTCCAGTATTTTATGGCTACTAAACCCACCGACCCCATCATTCCATGTTCTAGTCACAGCATCAACGCTCATTCCACCTCCTCTACTAGTGCTTCTGAAGTTTGTGAATCTTCTTGGCACAGACCTAAATGTGAAATTCCGTATGATTAGCTTTGGTCCATTCGTCCTATAACCCATCAATTTGCAAAAGTTGTTGGATTGATTCTAGGAATAATTAGTGTTCCATATTCTCCATAGAATAACAAGACCACCTCCACAGGGATAATAGTTTCGACTCTTGAAGAAGTGGTACTTGCCACTCTTGAATAATTTGCAGAACCTGTGGAAAATCAAGAAGAGCCTCCACTCTTTCACGGTGGTGACAGAGACAACATTCCACTCTCGAGCACAACTTTCAGAAAGACAGGTGGAGAAGAAGTAGAAGAGGAAGAAGAGCCATCAGATTCTAATTAAGAAGAGGAGGACAATGGAGAAGAATATATGGTATATCAAAATATGGACTAGATGAATCAGGGACCACTTGCACTTTCGGGTGTCTTACACAAGATGCCAATGCATTCAAAGATCTTAATGAAGTATGACCCTGATAAGATAGTGAAGGATGAAGACCACTTGGACAAATTTTACCTACATATGAAAACACTTGAGGTACATTACGATGATGTTACATGCATACCTTTTCCATGTAACTTAGATGGTAGAGAAACTGTATGGTATCACAAGCTTCCTCCAAATTCCATCCAAAATTGGAGGGGGTTCAAGAAGATCTTTCTTGAAAATTTTGTTGATGACAAGACCCATGCCATGTTATTAAAAGAGTTGGGTAATCTTAAGATGGAGTGAAAGGAAAAAGTGAAATGTTTCAATAAGAGGTTCAATCACATCTTGAATAAATTTCTGGAAAATAAAAAACCTCATGACTCCATCACCATAAATTACTACAATTCTGCCTTGCTGACAAGTATTGCGTAGTTTGTGAAACAAACTATGAAACGTGCATTGACAAAAAATTACAAAGAGGCTATTGCTAGCGAGAAGGACTTGCATGCTATTGGAGTCATCTCAGATGATGAGCCATCAAAAGACTCCTGGCACATAGGTAAAAGGTCTTAGGCCTCTGTGAGCAAGTTAAAGAGAAATAACCAACTAATCTTGAAATCCTGAATCAGCTCATCAAGTCTCTGACCCCTGAAATGGAAGACCTCAAATAGAGGACAAGCGAGACCTCCATGAGCAGCAAGTCTCCTAAGTATAACCTGTTCAAAAGGATTGAAACTTCTAGTAGTGGCAGTCATCAGCCGACAAAGTCAGCACATAGTTCCAATTCTATCTTGAACATTGAGAAGATGGGCATGAATCAATATTGCATGTTTCACCAAGAGTATCATTCAAAAAAGATGTGACCACATTGGAACCAAGCCATGAGCATGATGGTTGCGTAGCTTGCTGATTCGATCATGGTTGAAGAGCAAACTGAGCCTGATGAAGAAAAGGAAGAAGTTACTACAGCTACTGAAGCTCCAAGTGTTGGGCATGCAGTGAACATGTTTAACTATATCCTGACAACCCAAAATATGTTGAACATAGCAACAATAAATGTTAAAAATAGAATCTAGAAATTTTAGTTTAATTTGTCCTTAAATTAAATCGAGAATTAAAATCGAATTCTATTCTCATAGCAACTTGTAATAGTTAACTAGAGTAAGTTGAATTAGTTAACTTAGGAATTTCGAGTTGGAAGTCTTTCTGAAGTCACGTATATGTTCTCCCTATATTATAGGGGTTTGGGATGAGTTAAGTATGAGTGGTAATTAGTTAACTTAGTTTACTGAGTTAAGTCTAGTTAAATTAGTTCCAAACTGTTTGAGGAACTAATAGTGAGTTAACAGTCAGTTGATGCATTAATTCACTCAACTAGTGTTACTCCAGTCAACTGAATATTCCCTCATCAGAAACTCATGCATGTCGATTATGAGAAAGACCTAGTTGAGACTAGAGTGCAGGGATACTTTACTGTTTGTTGTATAATTTCCTGAGTTGTATTGATAGTGCATGCAATCAGGAATTGAGTCTAGAAGGGATTGTGTAGTTTTGGATGCACTGATTTCCCTTTAAGATGGGCTAATCAGCCATAGGATTTTCACAAGAAAATAGGGAGTATGGAGAGCAGAGAAGAGCCCTAGATTTGGCTTGAGCTTGCTTGTGAGCTGGGAGATTGATTTTACTAAGTGCTAGGATTGTTCTTGTGAGAATAAACATTGTATTATCATCTTGGATTTCTAATTAATGTAATATAGATAGTGGGGTTTTGAGTTGTGGCTTTCCTGGGATACTTATTTTTTTTTGTGCCATTGATGTTCTTCCTCTTGTCGATTATTGTTTTACTAGATCTTTATGGGCTTCCGTTGTAAAGAGTAGAAGTATATTATTGTCTCTTGTTTTAGTAGATTACATGAGCTTATGAATCTACAAGATTTTCTACATGGTATCAGAGCTCACAACAATATAATAGAGGAGATTTCTAAGTTTTTAATTTTGGGTTACAGGTGAAATTTAAATTTGCAATACATACTTCAGGATTGACAGATGGCGTTCTATGGTTTGCGGCTCGAGTATCCCTTGGTAGCTCGAATTATATAGCATGAAAGGACATGATGGAGGCTATGTTGGAGGATAATGGCTTGGAGGAATTCATTTATCAAGACATTCCTAAGCCACCAACATCAAATTCAAAAGATCTGGTCGAATGGAAGAAGTGTGTGGCAAGGGCAAGGCATATAATCCTTGAGGGAGTTCGAGACCACATTGTCTCGAGTCTCCATGGGAAGGAAACTATGCATGCTATGTCGAAATCATTGAAGGACATTTTCTAGAACAACAGTGACCAAAGGAAGTTGGCACTGAAAGATAAACTTCGAAAAATCAAGATGGAGGCGGGTGACTCAATTCCATTACTTGACCAAGTTCACTCAATGTTATGATGAATTTGGAAGTGTTGGAATCACTGTTGCTGAGGATGATATGGCAAGTATTTCTCTTCTTGGACTCCCAAAGAGTTGGCATAATTATCAGGACTTTGTCAATGGTCAGGAGAAGCTCCGAGATTGGGAATGACTATGATTGGATTTGATGCAACAGGAGATCAAGAGGAACACCAGAGATGGGACCCCTTCCAAGGAAGTGGAAGAGGAATGTGCCTTAGTGAGTAAGGAAAAGTGGGCTAAAGGAAATAAGTCCCAAGGCGAGGAGGGAGGAAAGAAGATGGACTTGATGAAAGTCAAGCGTTTTCACTCTCACGAGCACAGACACTATGCCAAGAACTTCCCATCTAAGAAAGTAAGAAATAATGATCTGACAATAGAGGTAGGAGGTGAGGCTCTAGCTTCACAATTCGAACTTGATTTCACTCTCATTGCATGCATGGCCAACACTGCCATGGGAGGTGTTGTCACTCACTGCAAAATGTGGTTTCAGCTGCCCAAAGTGAAAAATAGAAGTGAGATATGAAGCCATATTCCAAGCCACATAAGCTCTCAAAGTTGAATCAGACCCTCTCCATTGGATAGTGTTCAAAATTAGCCTTCCAATGGTATGTGGAAGTCCTAGAATCGACTCCGAAATCAAAAGCTAGAGCAAGTTGAAGTTTCCCTTTGAAAATCAGAAAACAAGGAGAAAATGCCTAAGTATAAAATATCGGGTCCTGGCATATCGACGATCCCACAAATCATAAGTCCTGACATATCAGAGGTCCCACACATTAGAGGTCTAGAGTGATATCAGCATATTGGCAGTCGACGGGTCCAGTCCATATCAACGATCGACGATCGACCTTTTCAAAGTGTCAACTTTAACAAAGTTGTGATCAACGAACGCCGATAGTATTAAAGCAGTAGGATTGTGCCTTCAGTGTTAAAGCATCGGGGAGAGCCTAATGCAAGTTAAAAAAGGATTTCAACGTAAAACCAAAGTAGGATCAGGCCTCTTCTCTCTCCTCCAATGGGACGCGTGGCAATGTAAGATTGGTTCTGATAAGGGACATGGGGCAGTTGATGTCAGCATGACGTGGCAGTGCGACAGACACATGGCATGTAGATTCAACGTTTTGAGGGGTCATAAGGGGCCAAATCAGGGTGACACATGTCACCACTCACAAGGTGACACATGGCAGAGTGATGACATCACTAATCGGAGATCGGCATTCGTAGGATGAGGCATGTTGTTAATCAAAGTTAAAACCACGATTGTGATCTAACGATAAAGGGGCTCCGATACAGGGTTGGGCCATAGTCACATAAAGAGCCAAAGAAACCAAGGGCTAAGTGCAGAGGGTGATCGGAGATTGGTGAAATTAAAATGTCACATCACTCCAATTTAAATCCCCGATTTGAAAACACTGATTAAGGGGCTCCGATCTAAGGGATGGCCCTCAGGTAAGAGGAACTTAAAGGACCAAGGGCGCTAAACCATTTACAAAGTAAAAGTGGCCCCCGAGCCAAAACAAGAGGCCTTAGCGACTCAAGGATAAGCACTAGGTCATTACCCCTAGTCATATGAGCAGAAATGTAGAAAGCGGCTAAACCAAAGGGGGCCAAGGGACATCAAAGCTGACCGTTTTATAATGTTTTTAATACTAAATGTCCCAACGCAATGATGTTCTGATAGTATGGTACAAATATTTGAAGGCGTATGGTTCGGTAACTAAGGCACTGAATGAAGACACGGAGCAATGGGAAATCAATATGGGTTGATCTTGTGGAAGCCTCTGTAACAAGAATCCCATGACAACAATAGCCACATGAATGAATTTGACTACTTTGCTTGCATGTATTTAGAGATTAAATGGAGGTATGGAACTCAAGAATACTTAATGGCTCAACATGGAGCTCCACTCAACCATACTATGAAGGACTGCCAGGAAAATCTCTACTTCTGCTTCGTGACAAGCAAACACAGTTGATCGCTACCAACTCCAGAGAGTGGTGAAGTCAGGCAGTTAAGGCGAAAGCGACAAGAACCAACCGAGCAATAGGAGAATCACACCAAAGCAAAGACATGGCCTGATCAAGGGCCTTCATAGGAACAACACAAGGATGTTTTCCTCAATCATGTTTCAGTTTTTCTTATTTATGTTTATTTCTGTGATTTCTATGTATTTTCAAGAAAGGAATCAAATCCTTTAGAATCATTTTGGGCAGCAGAGCTATCGCAGGCCAAGGCAACTAGTCAATTAGATAGCTAGCCCTTGGCTGAGATATATTGTAAATGTTGATTCAAAGCCCCCCTTCTCTGTAGAAATAGGGTGAAGAAACACTTAATACATACTCCAAAATTCTGCACCTGTAGTGGTCCAAATTCTGTGATTCCACTTCGGTTCTAATTTCCTGTTCATGAGGGACTTGTGCGATGTATGGCTAAATGTAATGGATTGGTATATTGGACTCATTCTAAGGATTAATGAAACTCTTTGGTGATTCCAATCATGGTTTTAAGAAATATGTTTTCCCCTCTGTAAATTGCATTTCATGTATGTCTCTCTTACACTGAAATTGTGTAATGAAGCTGTTGGTCTCATTCTCCCATGGTTATATGTATGCTGCTAAGTGGTAACAATACATGTGGTAATTACAGATTTACTTGTCTTATTTGATAGCCTACAATACCTGTGATAATTACAGATTTACTTGTGTTATTCGATAGCCTACAATACCTGTGGTAATTAAATATTTACTTGTGTTATTCAATATCCTATAGTACCTGTATGAGAATTTTTTTACATATGATGATTAGTGATAAGTGTACCCATGAGCTATAGAGCTTGAAACCTTAATTGACACTCCATAGTTCTTGTCATTCCATCTCTTTTGCCTTCCATCCTTCTGCCAGAACATTACTGCTTAGGATTTTGTCTTGTTTACAAATCTATGCATCTATTTCCCTCCTTTCTCTCCTCCTCTTCACCTTCACTACAACTTCAATATTAAACTGCTCATTATTGTGTGTCGGCCATCAGAACAAGACATTCCTCCTTGAAATCAGCCTGATTCACCCTCTGTATTTGGATCCATGTATCTGCTTGAGTTCACCTTGATGAAAGACTATTGAACCAAGCCCCTCTTTTATTATCTTTCAAAACTATGTGACAATTGGAGTGCAACATAATCCCTCAGATAATATCAAATGCACTCCTCTATCTAATATGTCCTAGGCACTAGCCTACAATCAACTTTAGGAAGCTTTCTATATCTCCTGAAGCACTTGTGCTAAAAAAAGTGACAACATCTTTTTGGCACCGTTGCTAGGGAATGGATTAGAATATTTTTCCCCAGGTACGAATATTTAAATTCCCTCATTAGGTGAACAAGGGAAGTGTGGGCTGAACATCTCTCACCTTGGCGACTCCACTATTTCAATTTTATGGTAAACATCATGGCGACTCCACTTTCTATATCTCTATTTAATCATCCTGAACTTCAAGAACCTCCCCCAATTTATGATTCATATGATTCAGAGGATGATGAGGTGGTTACAGATGATCAAAGGGAGTTTTTTACCAGCAAGTGGGGAGCAAGCTTACAACAACAATTTTTCAAGAAGAGCCCGAAGTTGAAGGACCAAGCAGTCTGTTTGATTAACTATTGCAGAAAGGTTCCTGCGAAAAATTCTCAGCAAACCCTCCAGTCTATGAATTGTACAGTTCAGAAACTGAAGACTCTATTACAAATTTCCAAGAGGGTTGGCCTGTTGACAAATGGATAGAAAATGATCAGAAACAAGGTTTTCTTGAAAAATCTAAAGCTGAGGAGTTGAACAATATTTGTGGCTGCCCTGACCAAGAAGATATTGGTGAACAAACGTTTCATGAAAATAAGGCAGTTGCAAATTATGCTTCTTGGTTTGATGACCCTATAGTTGATTACATGACCACATTCTTAGGTCAGCAACAAAGGTTGTTTCTGGAGTATGCATAAATTTTTTTGTTTGAAGATTTTTCATGGTGCATGCTTAGTTTGATTTTTGCATTTTAGCAACAGGGAGGCATTAGGTCCAACACCCAAATGTTGGTCTGGCTCCATTGGATGGTTGAACTCACTTAGGTGAGTTGTATATAAATAAGCTTACTAGCTGAGAATTTAATTTCCGTTGTTATAATTTGTATTTCTGCATTTTAGTTTTACGAGGAAATAAATCCTAGCAAATAAAGTCCCATGGAGATTTTATGGTTGTATAAATTCATTATATTTTTGACTCCATTCCCAATGGTGAAGGCTATAAGTCTGTAGGTTCTCAACAGCTTGCTAGCAAGGCACTATCCCCAGTTGGAGCCAATGTTGTCACTAATTGCAAAATGTGTTTTCAATTGCCCAAAGTGAAAAAGAGTAGTGAAGTATGCAGCCATCTTCCAAGCCACAAAATATCTCAAATCTAAATCGAACCCCCTCCATTGGATAGTTCTTAGAATTATCTTTCCAATGGTATGTGGAAGTCCTAGATTGGACTCCGAAATCAAAAGCTAGAGTAGATTGAAATTTCCCTTTGAAAATAAGAAAACAAGGAGGAAATGACTAAGTGTAAAATCCTGGTCCCGACATATCGACAATCTCGCAAATCAGAAGTCTCGACATATCGAAGGTCCCACACATCGAAGGTCTAGAGAGATATTGGAATATCGGCAGTCGACATGTCTAGGCCATATTGGCGATCAACAATTGATGTTTTCAAAGTGTCAACCTTAACAAAGTTACGATAAGTGAATGCCAATTGCGTTAAAGTGTCGAGATTGTGCCTTCAGTTTTAAAGTGCCGGGGAGGGCCTAATGCAAGTTAACAAATGATTTAAATGTAAAACCAGAGCAGGACTAGGCCTCTTCTCTCTCTTCCAATAGGACATGTGGCAATGTAAGATTGGTTCCAATAAGGGACATGGGGTAGCTGACGTCAGCATGACGTGGCAGTACGGTGGACACATGGCATCCATATTCAGCATTTTGAGGGGCCATAAGGGGAAAAATTAGGGCGACACATGTCCCCACTCACAAGGTGACACGTGGTGAAGTGATGACATCACTAGTCAAAGATTGGCATTCGTAGGATGAGGCATGTTGTTACATCAAAGTTAAAACCCCGATTATGATCAGCCGATAAAGGGGCTTCGATACAGGGGTTGGCACGCAGTCACATAAAGAGCCAAAGAAAGCAAGGGCTAATCACATAGGGTGATCAACGATCAATGAAATTAAAATGTCGCATCACTCCAAGTTAAATCCTCAATTTGAAAATTCCAATTGAGGGGCTCTGATCTAACAGTTGGCCGTCAGGCAAGAGGAACTTAAAGGACTAGGGGCGCTAAACCATTTACAAAGGAAAAGTGGCCCCCAAGTCAAAAAAAGGCCTTAGCGACTCAAGGCTAAGCATCAAGTCACTTCCCTCGGTCATATGAGAAGAAATGCAGAAAGGGGCTAAACCAAAGGGGGCCAAGGGACATCAGAGCTCATTGTTTTATAATGTTTTTAAGACTAAAAGTCTCGATGCAGTGACGTTTCAATAGTTGGTACAGAGATTTGAAGGTGTATGGGTCGGAAACTAAGGCATTGAATGCAGGCATGAAGTAATGGGAAATCTATATGGGCTATTCTTGTGAAAGCCTCTATAACAAAAAGCCTAGGACAACAATAACCACAAGAATGAATTTGACTGCTTCGCTTGCACGTCTTCAGAGAATAAATATAGGTATGGGAATCAGGAAGACTTAATGACTTAGCATGGAGATCCACTCAGCCATACTATGAAGGAATGCCGGGATAATCTTCGCTTCTTCTCTGTGATAAGAAAACACAGTTGATCGCTACCAACTCTAGAGAGTGGTGAAGTCAGGCAGTTAAGGTGAAAACGAAAAGAACTGGCTAGCAACATGAGAAGCACACCAAGGAGAAGACGTGGCCTGATCAAGGGCCTTCACAGGAACAACAGAAGGATATTTTCCTCAGTCATCTTTCAATTTTGCTTATTTATGTTTATTTATGTAATTTCTATGTATTTTCAAAAAAGGAATCAAATCCTTTAGAATCATTTTGGGCAACAAAGCTATCATAGGCTGAGACAACTAGTCAATCGGACAATTGACTCTTGCCTAAGCTATTTTGTAAATGTTGATTCAAAGCCCCCCTTATCTGTATAAGTAGGGGGAAGAAACACTTAATATAGGTTTCGGGATTCTGCACCCGCAGTGGTCCAAATTCCATGATTCCACTTTGGTTCTAATTTCCTGTTCATGAGGGACTCGTGCGATGTATGGATAAATGTAATGGACTGGTATATTGGAATCATTTTGAGGATTAATGAAACTCTTTAGTGATTCCAATCATGGCTGTAAGAAGTATTTTTTCTCCTCTGTAATCTCATTTCATGTATGTTTCTCTTCTACTGAAATTGTGTAATGAAGTTGCCAGTCTCATTCTCTCATGGTTATATGTATGCTGCTAAGTAGTAGCAGTACCTGTGGTAATTACATATTTACTTTTGTTATTCTATAGCCTACAATACATGTATGAACATAAATTCACATATGATGATTAGTGATAAGTGTACCCATGAGCTATAGAACATGAAACCTTAATCTGCACTCCGCAATTCCTATCATTCCATCTCTTTTTCCTTCCATCCTTCTGCCAGAACATTGTTGCTTAGGATTTTGTCTTTTTTACAACCCTATGCATTTATTTCCCTCCTTCCTCTCCTCCTCTTCACCTTTACTACAACTTCAATATTAAACTACTCATTATTGTGTGTTGGCCATCAAAACAAGACATTCCTCCTTGATATCAACCCAATTCACCCCCTGTATTTGGATCCATGTATCTGCTTGAGTTCACCATGATGAAAAACTATTGAACCAAGCCCCCCTTTTATTATCTTTCAAAACTATGTGACAATTGGAGTGCAATATAATCCCTCAGATAATCTCAAATCCACTCCTCTATCTAAGATGTCCTAGGCACTGGTCTATAATCAACCCAAAGGATGTCTCTTGGAATCTTTCTATATTTCCTAAAGCACTTGTGCTATAGGTGCTAGAAAAAGTGACAACATCTTTCTGGCATCGTTTCCAGGCAACAGATTGGAATATTTTTCCCTGGGTACGACAAATATTTAAATTCCTTCTATTAGGTGAGCAAGGGAAGTGTGGGTTGAAGATATATCACCTTGGCTACTCCACTGTTTCAATTTTATGGTAAACATCCTGGCGACACCACTGTCTATATCTCTATTTGATCGTCTTGACTTTCAAAAACCTCCTCCAATTTATGATTCATACGATTCAGAGGATGATGAGGTGGTTACAGATGATCAAATGGATTTTTTTACGTGCAAGTGAGGAGCAGGCTTACAGCAACAAATTTTTTAAGAAGAGCCCGAAGTTGAAGGACCAAGCAGTGTTTGTGATTACCTATTGCATAAAGGTTCCTACTAGGAATTCTCAACAAACCCTCCAGTCTATGAATCTTACAGATCAGAAACTGAAGACTCTATTGCAAATTTCCAAGAGGGTTTTCCTGTTGAAAAATGGGTAGAAAATCATCATCAACAAGCTTTTCTTGAAAAATATAAAGCTGAGGAGCTGAACAATATTTGCGGCTGCCCTGACCAAGAAGATATTGGTCAGTAGACTTTTCATGAAAATAAGGTAGCTACAAATTCTTCTTGTCAATTCTATGACCCTATAGTTGATTACATGACCACATTCTTAGGTCAGTAACAAAGGTTGTTTCTGAAGCATGCATCAAGTTTTTTGTTTGAAGATTTTTCATAGTGCATGCTTAGTTTAATTTTTAAATTTTAGCGATAGGGATGCATTTGGTCTAGTACCCAAATCATTTGGCCTAGCTCCATTGGAGGGTTGAACTCACTTAGGTGAATTGATTCCCTATACATAAGTACTAGTTGTATATAAATAAGCTCACTAGCTGAGCATTTAATTTCCAGTTGTTAGAATTTGTCTTTCTACATTTCAGTTTTATGAGGAAAGAACTCCAAACAAATAAAGTCCCATGGATATTTTCTAGTTGTATAGATACATTATATTTTTGAATCCATGCCCAGTGGTGAAGGCTAGTAGTCTGTAGGTTCTCTGCACCTTGCTAGCAAGGCATTGTCCCCAGTTGGAGCCAATGTTGTCACTCGCTGCAAAATGTGTTTTCAGTTGCCCAAAGTGCAAAAGCATGATGAAGTACAAAGCCATCTTCCAATCCACATAATATCTCAAACCTAAATAAGACCCCCTCCATTGGATATTTCTCAGAATTATGTTTCCAATGATATTTAGAAGTCCCATAATGGACTCCAGAATCAAAAGCTAGAGCAGATTGAAATTTCCCTTTGAAAATCAGAAAACAAGGAGAAAATGCCTAAGTGTAAAGTCCTCAGTCCTGACATATCTGCGATCCCGCAAATCGAAAGTCTCGACATATCGAAGGTCCCACACATTGAAGGTCTAGAGCAATATCGACATATCGACATTCGGCTGGTCCAAGCCATATCAAAGATCGATGATCGACATTTTCAAAGTGTCAACCTTAACAAAGTTGCGATCAACGAACATTGATAGTGTTAAAGCGTCAAGATTGTGCCTTCAGTGTTAAAGCATTGGGGAGGGCCTAATGCAGGCTAACAAAGGATTTCAACGTAAAACCATAGCAAGATCAGGTCTCTTCTCTCTCTTCCAAAGGGACATGTGGAAACGTAAGATTAGTTCTGATAAGGGACATGGGGCAACTAACATCAACATGATGTGGCAGTGTGGCAGACACATGGTATGCAAATTCGACATTTTGAGGGGTCATAAGGGGCCAAATCAAGGCGACACGTGTCACCATTCACAAGGTGACACATGGAAAAGTGCTGACATCACTAATTGGAGATTGGCATTTGTAGGATGAGGCATGTTGTTACATCAAAGTTAAAACCCCGATTGCGATTCATCGATAAAGGAGCTCCGATACAGGGGCTAGCCCGGAGTCACATAAAGAGCCAAAGAAACCAAGGGCTAAGCACAAAGGGTGATCGACGGTCGGTGAAACTCAAATGTCACATCACTCCAAGTTAAATCTCCAATTTGAAAACACCGATTAAGGGGCTACAATTTAAGGGTTGGTGCTCAGGCAAGAGGAACTTAAAGGACTAGGGGTGCTAAACCATTTACAAAAGAAAAGTGGCCCCCAAGCCAGAAAAAAAGGCCTTAGCAACTCAAGGCTAAGCACCAGGTCACTACCCCCTCTCATATGAGAAGAAATGCAGAAAGGGGCCAAACTAAAGGGGGCCAAGGGACATCAGAGCTCACTATTTTATAATGTTTTTAAGACTAAAAGTCCCAATGTAGTGATGTGTCGATAGTATGGTACAAATATTTGAAGACGTATGGATCAATAGCTAAGGCATTGAATGCAAGTATGGAGCATTTAAAAATCGATATGGGCTAATCCTATGAAAGCCTCTGTAACAAGAAAACGAGGACAACAATAGCGACGAGAATGAATTTGAATGCTACACTTGCACGTCTTTAGAGAGTAAATGGAGGTATGGGACTCAGGAAGACTTAATGGCTCAACATGGAGATCCACTCAGCCATAATATGAAGGACTGCCAAGACAATCTTTGCTTCTGCTTTGTGACAAGTAAACATAGTTGATCGCTACCAACTCCAGAGAGTGGTGAAGTTAGGAAGTTAAGGCGAAAATGACACGAACAGGCCAGCAGCAGGAGAAGCACACCAAGGAAAAGACGTGGCCTCATCAAGGGCCTTCACATGAACAACAAAATGATATTTTCCTCAGTCATCTTTCAGTTTTGATTATTTATGTTTATTTATATAATTTCTATGTATTTTCAAGAAAGGAATCAAATCCTTTAGAATCATTTTGGGTAGCAGAGCTATCGCAGGCCGAGACAGCTAGTCAATCGGACAACTGGCCCTTGCCTAAGCTTTTTTGTAAATGTTGAATCAAAGCCCCCCTTCTCTATATAAGTAGGGGGAAGAAACACTTAATATAGGTTCCAGAATTCTGCACCCGTAGTGGTCCAAATTCTATGATTCCACTTTGGTTCTAATTGCCTGTTCATGCAGGACTCATGTGATGTATGGCTAAATTTATTGGATTGGTATATTGGACTCATTCTAAGGATTAATGAAAATATTTCGTGATTCCAATCATGGCTGTAAGTGGTATGTTTTCCCCTCTATAAATCTCGTTTCATGTATGTTTCTCTTCTACTGAAATTATGTAATGAAGTTGCCGGTCTCATTCTCTCATGGTTATATATATGCTGCTAAGTAGTAGTAGTACCTGTGGTAATTACATATTTACTTGTGTTATTCAATAACCTACAATACCTGTGGTAATTATAGATTTACTTGTGTTATTCGATAGCCTATAGTGTTTGTGGTAATTACAGATTTACTTATGTTATTCGATAACCCACAATACCTATGGTAATTACATATTTACTTGTGTTATTCAATAGCCTACAGTACCTGTATGAGCACAGATTTACATATGTTGATTAGTGATAAGTGTATCCATGAAATATATAACATGAAAACTTAATTCGTGCTCCACAATTCCTGTCATTCCACCTCTTCTACCTTCCATCCTTCTGTTAGAACATTGTTGCATAGGATTATGTCTTGTTTACAACCCTATGCATCTATTTCCCTCCTTTCTCTCCTCCTCTCCACCTTTACTACAACTTAAATATTAAACTGATCATTGTTGTGTGTCGGCCATGAGAATAAGACATTCCTGTTTGAGATCAACCCGATTCACCCCCTGTATTTAGATCCATGTATCTGCTTGAGTTCATCTTGATGAAATACTATTGAACCAAGCCCCCTTTTTATTATTTTTCAAAACTACATGACAATTGGAGTTCAACATAATCCCTAAGAAAATCTCAAATTCACTGCTCTATCTAAGATGTCCTAGGCATTTGTCTACAATCAACTCAAAGGCTGTATCTAGGAAGCTTTCTATATCTCCTAAAGCACTTGTGCTACAGGTGCAAGAAAAACTGATAATAGGAGGCATGTGGCATCTTGACAGTGGTGCCTCATTCCATATGATGGGGAATAAAGATCTCTTTAGTGATTTTGAGGAGAAAGACCTCAAGCAGAGCATAGAGTTTGGAGATGACGAGAGGTATAGAGCTATCAGGATCGGTATGGTTACCTTTCAGAGGGAGTCTAGATCCCCTCTTAGGATCATAGATGTGATTTATGTTCTAGTACTAAAGAAGAATCTTGTTTCAGTCGCGGTATTGGAAGACCATGGCTATGATATGGTTTTTAGTAAGGGAAAGGTTTTCCTTAGACACATCACCATGGGACAGGTGAAATAGATCGATGCATGAGTTAAGAACCTGTATGCTCTTGTGATTCAAGATGCATGCAAAGCCTTGAGGAGCAAGGCAAAGGTTAGAGACTTGGTGGTTGAGAGGGAGAGTAAATTACCTCTCAACTTGTAGCCCCATAAGAAGCCTCTGAAGCAACTTTAGGAAGTTGTGGAGCAGCTGCAACTAGAGAAGCTGAGAGGAGACCGAGTGGAGAGATCCACTCAAGCAGAGAAGAAGTAGTCTCAGACAATTGTGGAGCAACCAAAATTAGAGAACCGAAAGGAGACCGAGTGGAGGCATCCAATCATGCAGAGATCTCTAGTAGGGGGGGAATTTTGAGCCAAGTCAGCAGAGGGATTGCATGCATCCATTCCTCCAAGTGTGAGGTGGGGAAATTTGAAGTGATAGTCCTAAGAGGTTGAAATTGGGTAGGGTCCATTGAGTGCTTTTATCTTATAGATCATACCTTGCTACAGGAGCCCAAAGTACATAGTACCGGGAGGAATTAGTGGGATTGATGCAGTCAGAGATCAAAGTGACAGAGGCTAGAGAAATCAAATATTGAAGAAGCATAGAGAATTGTTGACAATAATGTAGAAAGGTAGAGTCAACAGAAGCACAGAGTTTTCAGCCGATAGAGGCAATAGAAATCAAAGACTTTGATGACAAAGGCATCATTCTGATCCAAGTTGTATACTTTTTTTTTTTTTTTGGAGTTGTTGTAGCAACAAAACTAGAGAGAAGTGTTGCATGAAGAACACTCTAAAGGTTCAAGATCGGGATCGAGTTGAATTGCTTTCTTGTTGAGAGGGAATGTTGAAAATAACAACAAGAAATGTTAAAAATAGAATCCACAAATTCCAGTTTAATTTGTCCTTGAATTAAACTGAGAATTAAAATTGAATTCTATTCTCATAGCAACTTGTAATAGTTAACTAGAGTGAGTTGGCTTAGTTAACTTAGGACTTTCGAGTTGGAAGTCTCTTTGAAGTCATGTATATGTTCTCCCTATATTTTAGGGGTCTAGGACGAGTTAAGTATGAGTGGTAATTAGTTAACTCAGTTTACTAAGTTAAGTCCAGTTAAATTAGTTCCAAACTGTTTGAGTAACTAATAGTGAGTTAATAGTCAGTTGATGCATTAGTGCACTCAACTAGTGCTACTTCAGTTAACTGAATATTCCCTCATCAAAAACTCATGCATGTCAATTATGAGAAAGACCCAATTGAGACTAGAGTGCAGGAGCAATGTACTATTTTTTGTATAATTTTCTAAGTTGTACTGATAGTGCATGCAATCAAGAACTGAGGCTAGAAGTGATTGTGCAGTTTTGGATGCGCTGATTTACCTTTAAGAAGGGCTAATCATCCATATGAATTTCACAAGGAAATAGGGAGCTTGGAGAGCAGAGAAGAGGCTTGGATTTGGCTTGATCTTGCTTGTGAGCTGGGAGATTGATTTTACTGAGTGCTAGGATTGTTCTTGTGAGAAAAGGCACTGTATTATCATCTTGGATTTCTAATTAATGAAATACAAATAGTGGGGTTTTTAGCCGTGGCTTTCCCTAATACTTATTGTGTTATGTGCCATTGATGTCCTTTCTCTTATAAATAATATTTTTGATCGATATTTATGGGCTTTCGTTGTAAGGAGTAGAAGTAGATTCTTGTCCCTTGTTTTAGTAGATTACATGAGCTTGTGAATATACAAGATTTTCTAAAAAATATGACTGTCGATAAGAAGCCTTTGAGTGATGGTTTGGCCTAGAAGTAGAAACACCAGTACAACATAAGAAGCCAAGGGCCAACAACCAAAATTGAGTTGCCAAAGCAAAAATTCAAAGAAAAACTGTTAAGGAAAATCAACCCATTGGCTAACTCAGCGCAAAACAATCATAGAAAGTTCGGGAAAGCAGTCTCAACGAAAGTGTTTCTGGTAGCAGTAAAAATAGAACCATCCCTCTGGAAACCACAAACCAAGTTCCATCCCTGGACACCTCAATCAATCTACCCGCTATGGATTATAACATTTTTGATGATATCAAGAAGGTTTGTGCAAACATCTCCATGTTTGAACTAACAAAGATCACGAGTCAACAAGACATCCTTCTACAGAACTTGGGAAAACCTCTACAGGTAATGCCACCTCTTCAGATAAGGGATCTAGCAAGTCTCCTGTTACTCTCACATTTGTACATTTCACTTACGATGGATGCAACCACACTCTGCTCGTTGTTCTTGTTAACTTTTTAAATCTTCAATTTCAATGTACACAATTGCTTGGTTGATTTTGGTGCATCGGTGAACGTCATGCCATTATCTATTTCCTAGAAAATCAATGCTAAATGGGAAAAGAAAGATGCACAGATTATTCAACTTGACAAGAATCATGTCTAGGAAATTGGTGAACTCAGAGATGTCATCATCCACTTATCGTTTGATAGATGAGTCCACCAATGCATCAACATAGTGATTGTAGACATTCTAGAAGCATACAAAGTGTTGCTGAGTAGAGATTGGTTTAGCAAGCTACAAGGGTACTCTGCCAAAGACTGGTCACACCTATGGCTTCTGTACAGGGGAAAAAATAATCATATCTGGGTAGAATCAGAGAGATATATGAAACACATTGTCACTCCCTTGAACGGGTTCAATGAACCAATGGATTTTGTAGAATTACTCTTCGGAAATTACTTTCTTGAAACTCAATTGGGGTGTTATCTTGCACAACCATCCCAACTTCCACCAAACACATAATTGTATCTCCTTCCTTATCCAATTGGCAATAATAAAATCTATACAGTTAGTAGTAGTAGTGGTTGTACTAGTGCAGTTCATAGTCCTTGTACATATGATGTTTGGACTATGTATTTCGATGGTTCCAAAATGTAGGAGAGCTATGGAGCTGGTTGCGTTTTAATAGACCCATTGCAGAGAAAGAATTTGATCTCTAGTTGTTTGGAATTAGAGTGCACGAATAACACTGCAAAATACGAAGCACTCATCTTGGGTTTGTAAAGGGCCATTGACCTCAACATTGCCATCCTAAAAGTGGTAGGTGACTCAGAAATTATGTTGCGACAGGTACTTAACACCATACATTGTGTGTCACCTCATCTTAAAAGTTACCAACAAGGGATACTATATTTCATGGTGAATGTTGACGTGTTCAAAGACACAACCGTCAATGAGGACGAGCACTAAAAGGCATTACAGGATGTAGCCAATGCAAGTAAAGAAAACCTAATCCCCAAGGGTTAGTATCATTGGAAAAGTTGTATGATCTGCATAATCGCTTCCAAGGACCCGTCAATGCCAGGACCCACAGTTCCACTATGTATCACTTACAGATCAACTTGGGAACAAATAAGGATTCGAAATATGTCAATATCGATACTTGTTGCACACCACAAGAACGACAAGCCTTCATCCACTTGATCAAGTAGTACCATGATGTCTTCACGTGGACGTACAATGAACTCAAGTCATATGACATGTGAATCATCTAGCATGTAATACCTCTCAAGTAAGGGGCCAAGCCATTCCAAAATAAGCTAAGGAAAGTACATCCATCACTTGAGCCTCTCATACAAAAGGAGTTGAGAAAATTGTTGGATGATCGGATCATATATAGAGTGCGACACTCAACATGGGTGTCAAATTTGGTCCTTGTAAGGAAGAAGTCTAGGGAGATCTGCCTGTGTGTATATTTCCGGAATATCAACCACGCTTGGGACAAAGAAAACTACCTCGTGCCGTCCATGGAGAAAATACTGCAAATAGTATGAGGGTTTGAAATGTTTTCTATGCTAGACAGATATTCTTGATATTACCGGGTTCTGGTTACAGAGTTTGACAGACTCAAGACAAAATTCAAAATGAAGTGGGGCATGTTCGTGTTTCGATGAATGTCATTTGGGCTAATCAATGTTAGTGCAACATTCCAACGTGCTATGGACATCACCTTCTATGGGCTCATTGAGCAGAGCATAGTGGTATATATTGATGATGGCCCAGTATTCTCCAAACATAGGTCAAACCACCTACGCCACTTTAAGGATATTCTTGAGCGATGTCACAAGTACAGGATATCCTTGAATCTTAAGAAAAGTATCTTTGTAGTGTTTGAAGGTAATCTATTGGGAAATATCATTGCTAAAAGTGGGATCAAGGTATACCTGGACAAGGTCAAGACAATCACACAGATTCCCTTCCTAGTGAATAAGAAATCCATGCATTTTTTCTTTGGGAATATCAACTTCCTCTCTAAGTTCATTTCCGACTATGCCCAAATTATCAAACAAATACAAGAGATTGTGAAGAAGGATGCTACCTACAAATGGGATAAAAGGGAAAAGGACACATTTTCTTGTATCATATAGCAAAAACACCTAAATTGTACATCCCAGACTTTGGTAAAGATTTCTTGATCTACACTTTTGCTTCTGATACCTCTCTTGTTGTTGTACTCACTCAGAAGGATGGATTGAACAATGAACAACCTATATCCTTCATGAGCACAAGTCTAAAAGGACCAGAGCTTAACTACTTCACCATTTACAAACAAGCTTATGTAGTGTACAAGGCAATAAAGCACTTTAGGCACTATCTATTGAAGAACCATTGTGTTGTCTTTGTCCCGCACCCAACAGTCAAGTCATTGCTTGTTCAACAAGAGTTGGGTGAAAGGAGAGAAAACTGGATGAGCGGGTTACAAGAGTATGATCTAGAAATCAATCCAATTCAAATAATCAAGGGTCATGATATTTTCCAATTAGCAGCAAAAGTAGTAAACTTGAAGGAGGAAGAAGAAGAGCTCGTAGCTTGGGAGCAAGAGATTGAGATATATAACATTGAGTGAGCCTCCCCCACTACAAGATTAGACTCTTGGTACATGGATGTGCGCCAATACCTTGAGCATGGTACAATGCTCTCACACTTTTACACACAACAGAAGAGGGCACTCAGACTTAAAACATTATCTTACCAGTTGGTGCATGGGGTGTTGTTCTGAAAGCACCACAACTAAGTATTTCTTAGGTGTCTGGAGGCACATGATTTAGAAAAGGTATTGCATGATCTCCATGATGGACCAGTTGGGGGACACTTTGCAGGAAACAATGCAATGCATAAGGTTATGCGGGACGACCTTTACAGGCCTACATTATCCAAAGATGCTCATGCTTACGCCTGCAAGTTTCCGATCTGTCAAAGGTTTTCCAACAAAAACAAGAAGTCGACAACCCCACTACAACCCATTGTAGTGGAAGAGACTTTTAAACAATGGGGCTTGGACATCATTGGGGAAATTTTCCCGCACTCATCAAAGAAGCACCACTACATATTAACTTCTACAGATTATTTCACATGGTGGAAAAAAGTAGTTTCGCTCAAACAGGTGAATGATCAAGAAGTCATTAGCTTTCTGCAACAAAACATCATTTCCAGGTTCAACATTCCTACGTCACTTGTTTTTAAAAATTCACCATACTTCTCATCATTAATACTTTATGATTTTGCATTGGAAAATAGTGTCATATTGAAGCATTCAACTAATTACTATCTACAGGGGAATGGTCTTGCTGAATCCACAAACAAAAACTTTATGCACATCATCAAAAACACCATATTCTATGAACAACATAACTAACACTTTGCTTTGGTGAATGCCTTATGGGTTGACCGAGTCACACCAAAACCTTTCATGAACACCTCCCCTTACTTCTTGGTGTACGAAAAAATAAGCCATCCTCCCACGGAACATCTACTTGTCCACTCTCCAACTGTCACAAGAGTCTCATGGCAATCCATGTCTGTTAGTTCAGCATAGGTTGGAAACACTTCACAAACTACAGGAATAAAGGTTGAAAGCCAAAGAAAATTTTGTACTTCACCAGAATCATATCAAGAGGTGGTTTGACAATAAGTCTGCAGGAAAAAATAACTTTAGTGTTGGTGACTTAGTCTTAAAGTGGGATAAAGCCCACAATGACAAAGGAAAAAACACTAAGTTTTAGTCCCTGTGGATTGGGCCATTCATGGTACATGAACATATTGGCCAACACACATGTCATATTCAATCACTTGATGGGAAGATTTAATCTCTCCCTGTGAATTTCCAAGACTTGAAACAATATTTTTAGTGAAAATCTAGGGTTGTTCCCTACACTATGTACATAGTATTTTCTTTTGTTCCTTGTTGTTTGTTTGTTTGAATTTTGTTTTGGTTTCTATTATGTGAATAAGTTTTTTGCATGAATAAGTTGTGGCTTATAAGTGTGTGCGTGACACTTCAGCATTTGGCTAGCCTTCTGTCTATCTTCCTTGTGTTGGTTACATCTTTTGTCCAATGAAGTTCTGACGGAAAATATGATCCATCCGTAAGGAGAGTTTTGGTCCAACCATGAACCCATGTCTAGTTCAAAAGCCTCATACCTATACTCAATTTCTTTACTTTGTTGTTCTCAAGCTTATCCAACTAGTAGAAATGGAGAAGGGGAAAAATCTAAACGAGCAAATCTAAATCAGAGGTCTCTATATGCTTTTCTAAAGGAACAACCTCTTCCACTCTTAATAATTCGGGATCCCTCTTCCACCCCAAAATAAAAAATTTCCAATGCATAGTTATATTTAAATAAACATATAAAATCTAAAGAAGAGAAAGGATTCCTGTGTAGAGAGGTGAAGCAAGCAACTCCGCCATGGTATTGTCTAAGCTCGCTGGTAGCGGAGAAATGTTTGTCTTCCTGCGTGACTTCGCCAGGGTACTATCAAGGCCTGTTGGAAGCGAAGAAACATGAGAGATGACAAATTATACTCTGAAAATACTAAGCTCGGAAGCACACTACCCTCCCCAACATGAAACATTGTGATTATGTTGAATCTTATGTTGTGTTCAAATGGGAAGGTATAGAGAGGACCATGTATATTCATGGGGTAAGTGGGAACACCAAAGTGATATGCATGATGAATCAATACTCCTTGAATAACCATGGCCCTACACAAGAGAAATTAACCAAGAAAGATAAGATGGAGTTCAACGATGTGTCGCCAAGTGTTGTAGCTGCTACCACACCCTCCAAAATTTTGGCTTGCACCCAAATTCAGAGCCTTCCTTAGGCTTTTCCTTGTTGTTTCAAACACTAAAGCTCATTTCATGAGCTTTCTTGAAGTTCTTTGGCCCCTATTGCATGTTGGATTAACTGTCGTATTTTCACATGTTTGACTATTGTACAATGTTTGCGAGCCTTTTCTAATGGTTTTGAAGGTTGGTATTTGTGTATATGAATTGTCCCAATCATGTAAACATATGTCACATTCATACACAAAGTCTTGAGCATTGTCGCACAAGTGTTGTCATGGTCGTCCTAAAACCTATCTTAAGTGTCGCACTTGTTGTATCTTGTCATGAGGCAGTCACATAGAGGGAATGCTTTGTTTACATGTTCCAATGATCTATGTTGTCCTATCATAAACATATGCTAAGTTTGTGATCACAGTCAAGGTCTATCATAGTTTATCACTCATCCCACACTTCGTCATTTTTGGAAAATATTCTTGACCAGGAAACTTAGCTTCACCGGGCCTAGACTGAACTGTGCACTGTGCAGTCTTAGCCCTCTAGGATGTGACCCTTATTCCTGGAACTATGCAGTGCACTGTCCCTTTCCTCTAGGTCTGATTCTCTATGCAATTCCCGAGTCCAGCTCCCGACCTTGACCTTTAGAATTGCGAAATTGTGTCTCCCAGTTTGCCTTGAACTGCACACTTTGCATATTCAACCCTCAAGCCTTTTACTTGCCTGATGAAACTACATAATGTGTAGAATCCCAACCTCCCTTGGCATCCAAAATTGTGTATATGCTTCTTCCAATTTCCTTTCCCTCAACCGGACCCCACTGCCTCCAAAAACTGCACAATTCTCCCTTTCAAGCCTCTCTGAGTTGCGCATTGTGTAGTCTCAGAGCACAATGTCTCCCTCTATCTACTGGAATTTCACAATGATAGTCACTAGGGCCATTTCACCAGTCTGTGACTTGTCCCAGTCTTAGTTCAGGGATAAGAATGCATCATGTTAGACTAGGGGGTTTTTGGATTGATGTCGTCTCGTCATGAGTGAATTACAAGAACATGTACACTATCATGTCATGGAGAGACGATGAAGAAGGAGAAGAAGGAGGTAAGAATGCCTAAAATCTCTCTTGTAGTTGAACTCACAAGTGGACCTATCAAGAGGAAGCAAAGGGACACAAGTTTGCAACCACCATCCAAGACCTAAGATCATTAAAGACTCTATATTACCTAGTCATGTGGAGGAAAAGAGAAAGCATATCCAAGAAGACATCCACCACTCAACATCAACAATGAGTTGACATTACCACGACATTAAGTAACCCATGTCAGTAGTGTCTAGTCATGTCATGAGTAGTCATATGATACATCACTATTGTGGACCATGTATATTATATTCAAATGTATTGTAAAGTGGAAGTCTATAGGAGACACATGAATGTGAAGAGTCATGTAAGTTGAAAAGTCATAGGGAGTTGAACAATCATTAGGGTAGTTAAAGAGTCACAAGGGGAAGCATCACCCCTTGGCTATATATACCCCCCTCATTGTATGAGCAAAGGACTTTTCGCCTTGGCTCCTCCTGCAAGGCATTAGAGAGATCAACTAGTTCTTTGAGGAGAAAGGAGTGGCTCTAGTGTCCCACTACTGGGGCTAGTGATGTACATTGTAAACATGTGTCTTGGAACTTTTTCTTAATAAAACAATCCTTTTAAGGGCAACACATTCTTCATGCATGGACTATGAATTTTTGTAAGACTATTCTGTGGACGTTTGTATTTCATGTTTGCTTTCACATATAGTAAGATAGTTGAACTATTTCAGTTATTTTTGTACTTATCGTATTAAGAATGTGATGTAATGGTTGTTATTGTTGTCCCATCCTTGTGGAATATTCCATGGGATACTACATATATCTTTCCTTTTTTTTTGGTTGTAACATCGTCACATCTGTTGTGGACTATTCTGTTGGATGTTAGTTGGATCCTTCTGGTTCATGTGTGTCTCTTCCTAGGTGGTAATATTACCTCTCACTTATAGGCTCACTTTTTCTTTCCCCTTTGCAGTAGAAGAACCTTGACTCAGTACGGAAGTATATCAAAGGCTCTCTGGTACTTTTGGGTATATCAGAGGCACTATAGTATGGAAAGTATATGGGAACACTCTCACCGAATGGTTATGCATTAGACAATGCTAAAACATACTTGTGCTCCTCATACCATTGCGCATATATTGGGAGACCGCACTAGGTTGCTATCCTTTAGCCACAGGTAACCGAGTCAGCTGCCTTGTAGATGTGATACATCAAACATAACATTCAGGGAGATTAGACACCATACGTTAAGTACTTGGTTTCGGCGAAGGTGTATATAGCGGTTCACAGATAGTTGGTAAACCCTCTTGCCTAGTACACCCTTTTTTTATTTATTTCTTGTTTTTAAGTTCTAAAATTTAACTACCCACGATAACATGACTTACCTATGCAATTATCCTTGGCCTCATATTTCCTGATTAATAGTAAATTTTAATTATAAGCTCAAATCAACCACCCCTTATTGTTTTTGAGAGAAGGTCATTGTGGCTGAACCAAAGATTTCATCTTGAGATTTCATAGCCACTTGAAGCCCAAGGTCTTGAAATTGAATTTATCCCGAGCATTCAATCCCTTGCTTCTTGTCCTCCACCTCAAGACTCATCATCTCATGAATATGATCCAAAAACTCATGAGAGTCCACAATGGTTTTCATTATTCCGCGCCCCCCCCCCCCGAATCCACTTTTTTATCCATTGGTCATTTCTCCTTTGGAGCTTTCTCCACCATCATCTCGGATTCCCCCTCGCCAATTATTCCCACCCATGGAATTAGAAGGTGAGTTTCCAACCTCTCCTCGAGGTCCTCCAAAAGTATTAGCCACTCACACTCCTCGTGTTGGCCATGATTCTGAATATAACTTTCCACTTGAAGGATTTCCGTATGTGGGAAGTGTACCACCTCCACTGCCGCCTAAAAGTAGTGAACCTTTTTTTCCACCTGGTTACACCTCTTTGGCTCAATTGGTTTCAGGTAATCCAATTGAGTTTTCACTATATCACAATCCTATTTGGTCATCGGGCACAATGCCTACTTCTGGTCCATTTTTTTCAAGCGTGGCCTCTCAAATTCCAATACCGCATGTAGTTTCTTCATTTCATGTACAACCAACAATTACGGTTGGGACAATTAATGTCCCTATAGGTTCATCAGGTTCTCCATTCAGTGGAAAAAAAATGTGCCACTACCTATCGCACCGCATGGGGGGAAATAACCACCTCCTCCATATGTACCTCATATTCAAGTGAAACTTATGTGAGTGCATCTCAAACTCACACTACCAAGGTTAGTCAAAATGTTGGTAATGTACCTTATCCAGTAGATCATCCATTCCATCTGAATCAGGCCAAATCCTATATCAACAACCTCTTTCAGCTTAGATACCCTACCAATAACCATACCCTTCATGTAGCACACAACAACCTAAAAAGCCACCCTTTACTCAACAGGTAGGACCCCAAATACAGCCTGGTTCAAATTCCTCATTTGGGACATCTGGTCAACTTCAAATTGGAACCTATCAATACCAACCTGGAAATCAGCAAATTCCACAAGAAACTTTCCAACAACAACAACCTTATGTACAATAAGGACCTTATGTGCAACAAGGACTTTATCAACAACCATTGTAGTAGCAAGGTCATCCCTTGCAGCAACAAAACTAACCCTTGTATCAATAAGGCCAATGCTTACAGCAAAAAGGTCAACCCCTACAACAACAAGGTCAACAATTTTACCACCAGAACAACTGCAAAAACAACCTTATACTCCATACTCTTCGCAAGTTGTTTATCCACCTTATGGCTCTCAACAACCCATGACAGGTTAGTATCAACCTTACTATGGTCAAAACCCACCTTTGTGGGGGGAAAATCCACCTTTATATGGTCAGAATACCTCTCAATGGGGGAAATATCAAGATCCTTATGGTCAAAATATTCCACTGTGGGGGAAAATCCCACACCAAAAATGTTGGAATCCACAATTTGGGCCTTATCAAATGCCTCCCATGCCATTCAATCCACAATTTTCATTTCCGGACGTGTCAAGACTCACAAATGACCCAATACTCCATTTTTCGTATTGGTTTCCGGTTCCTACTAAGATTCTTGGCAATTGTTTGAAATTCGAAGGAAAGTCTGGAGAAGACCACCAGGCCCATGTTATGACTTACCATTTATGGTGTTCATCCAATTCCTAGGTTGATGACTCAATTCAGCTACATCTTTTCCAGTTAACCCTGACGGGTGCTACCGCAAAATGGTACATCGAGTTACCTTGAGGCACCTATCAAGACTTCAACTCTTTGGTAATGGCCTTCTTTACTCACGTCCCGTTACCAGTTAGATATGAAACTAGTACCCATTTGATTACGTCTTTGAAATAGAATATTTATACCCACATATCTAATCATATCCATGAATTGAGACATCGATGTCGCCTTACCAAGTTTGATATACCTGAAGAGTTGTTAACTGAATGGTTTACCAAATAATTCGTTAATAAAATTTCCAAGAACATAGCTATGGGTGGTTGTGTGACCGAAGATCAAGCCATTACCTATGCTCAATATTTAGATTTGGTATATTCCCAATCTGGCACGTTATATGATTGCTTACCTGATGGTCCAAAACCATCTACGGATCCAACATATTCTAACCCTCCAAAAGTACTACCTGTCGATGATATTATTGGGTCAGTGACTCAAGATTCTAGCAAAGCTTCTTCAAAGCATAAATCCGTTTTAACTACTGCATCCAATCCTCCTTCGAATACCTCTCCAAATCTTGGTAAAACCTCCGAGGTTAATGTCGTTCAGTCTACTGTAGTAGACAAAACCTTAAAAGGTAAAAAGAAGGGTAAAGGAAAAGCCAAATATGATACCCCAAAACAAGATCCTTCGAAATCATCTTCCGATGATGCATCTAAACGTAAGCCTAAGTATTCTTGCCTCATTTGTGAGGAAGATCACTATACCAAGGATTGTCCCCGTCATGCTGAAATCAAGTGTTTGTTAAAAGGAACTCAAGGGAAACTGGTTGTACTAAAAGAACCTTTTCCATCACAACAAACCCAATTAGTAGAACAACCACAATCTTCTACATCTTCCGGTTCTCAGGTTTATATGAGCGGAATGACACTTGTTTCTGTTGACACTCAGTCAAAAGACTATTTGAATCCTCCCAAACAGGCTGTGGAGAAAGAAGTTAGTGATACACCTTCTGCTTCTACTCCACCCAGTTCTAGTCCTCTTCATATTGAGATACCTAATAATGACTTTTTTATTTAACCACCTCCCAAGGGTTTCCTTCAGAAATCATCTTAAAATTCGAATGCACAAGCTACCCAACATTATAATATTGTCAAAGATTTAGCTCAAGTGCCTTTGGCAATGTCTGCCTTGGAAGTTCTCCAGAGTTTTCCATCATAGTGGAAAGAATTACTATCTGCTATAGGAGGAATTGACCCTATTGATTTGAGTTTGATTACCTTTGACCTAGAAAATAATGTTCCACATCCACTTGCCTTTTTAATCCAAGTTAATATAAAAGGGAAGATGATTCATTGGACTATGGTTGATGAGGGTGTTTCCACCTGCATCATGTCTATCTCATGCTAGAAAGCTATTGGCTCTCCACCTCTCAACCAGTCTCCTAACACCTTAGAAGCCTTCGATGGTAGAGGATCTCATCCTTAACCGTTAACTTAGAAGTAGAAGTCATTAATGCCAATTTGAATTATAACCTTCTACTTGGTCAAAGTTGGACCCATACTATGTTTTTCATGGTTTCTACTTTATTCCGTGTGCTTTGTTTTCCTCATGAGGGGAAAATAGTCGTCATTAATTAGTTAGCCTTTTTCTCCTCTAGCTCTTCGAATGTCAATGTGCCATATGTGGGAAATACTGACATCCCTTATGAGATTGTTGGGGCCAGTCTTTTTAAAGACACTATTCTTATGGGAAATTTTTCCCTCCCATCTCCAAACGTCACTTATGTCCTTGGATCATTCCTCATGTCACTCAGCCCAGTAGAACAAGCCTATCAAGCTATTGATTTGTTTTCAACAGTCACTTATGAAAGTCATGCTAATCTTAGTATGCACCTAGACGCATATTCACAATCCCCTTAGCTTGGTTCTTAGGATTCTCTAGATCCCTTGAACGAGATATTTCCCACTAACGAGAGTATCACCGAGGGTATGTCTCTTGAAGAAACTCCCTGGAATGATTCCTATCATTGTTCCTTGTTTCTCGCAAGTCTCAGAGAGATTTCATAATGTTTAGATACCTTGTTTCTTGTACACTGAACCATCCACTTCAAACGCTTATTTTTCTACATGAAGTTTTGTATGAGGGAAACATGGGTGACATTACTGCTATGATGCCCATCGACATTTCTGTTAAACCAGGAATTGTCAAAAACATCCATGTAGGGGTTTCTTGTTCTCTAGATGAGATCAAGATTTACACTACCCTTTTTAAGGAAATCTATGATGCCTTTTCCTGGTCATACGAAGAAATGTCTGGCATAGACCCGAGTATAGTTGTGCATGAAATACCTATGTATCCAAATGTGAAGCCTGTTCATCAATGACTTCGCTGAATGCACCCTAGAAAGGCAGCCGCTATAAAGGGAGAACTTGAAAAAATTCTAAAGGTTGCCTTCATTTACCCCATTCCATTGGTAGGTTGGGTTTCAAATATTGTCCTTGTGATAAAAAAATAAGGGATTATTCACGTTTGTGTTGATTACTGTGATATCAATTGAGCGTGTCTGGAAGATAATAATCCAACTCCTTTTATAAACCAGATCATTGATGAATGTGTCGGGAATGATATTTTTTCTCTTATGGACAATTTTTTTGGCTACAACCAAATTAACATTCTTCCCATCGATCAACATAAAATTGCTTTTATCTTTCCATGGGGAACATTTTGCTACAAAAAACTCCCTTTTGGTATGAAAAATGTTGGCACTATCTTCCAACGAGCGATGTCTTATGCTTTTCACAACATCAAACACATCATTCAACCACATCTTGATGACTTACTAGCCCATTCTGCTAAGCGTCATGATCATCCTGACCACCTTCTAGTGATTTTTCTTCATTGTAGACACTACAATATTCGTTTAAATCTGCACAAGTGTGTCTTTTGCATCGAATCTGGTTATCTCCTAAGGTTTGTATCTAAAGAAGGCATTCAGATTGACCCCCTCAAAGTTGAGGCCATTGTGAGTTTACCCCCTCCATCATCTTTACATCAGTTGCAGAGCTTGCAAGGGAAAGCTAATTTCCTTCATTGTTTTGTGCCCAATGATGCCGAACTTGCCAAGGGGTTTACTCGTTTGCTGAAAAAGGAGATCCCATTCATTTGGGATTAAATCACTCAACGATCTTTTGATGCATTAAAGAACGCCCTCATTAGTGCTCCTTTACTGCATCCCCCCAATTACCACCGCGATTACTTCTTGTACTTGGACGCAAACGATAGTTCTATTGCCATGGTACTAATGCAAGATGATGATGATGGAAATGAACACGTGATTTACTACTTAAGCTGAAACCTCATTGACACTGAGACTCAATATGACCATGTCGAGAAATTGGATTTTGCAGTTGTTCAACACTTTCGACACCATATTCTCTTGTGGGAAACCACTGTGATTTTTTACTGCAACCCCATGAACTACATTCTGACTTGTTAGTTGTTGGGGGGAAGTATTATAAGTAGATTATTATCCTTCAGGAGTTTGATTTGGAATTTCCTACAACCAAATCAAAGAAATCACTGGTTTTCACCGAGTTAATTCATGACCTTCCCTCCGCAATCACATCTATGGCTTTTGATGAGTTTATTCCTAACGAAACTCTCTTTCTCATCAACACTCTTGACCCATGGTACGGGGATATTATTGTTTATCTCCAAACCCAGTTTTTTTTATCAGAATTGTCTAATTCTAAACATCATCGCATTTGACATCAGTCCCAACCCTATCGGATTATTAGCAATACTTTTTACTGTGTTTGGTGTCGATTCTATCCTTCGTAGATGTTTGAAACTTGAAGAAGTTGAGAGAGTCCTAAATGACTATCACTTTGGGGCTTGTGGTGGTCATATGTCAGGATATGCTACTACTCATAAAATTCTTTGTGCTAGTTATTTCTTTCCTTCAATCTTTAAAGATTCCATTTTAGCTGTCCAAAAATGTCACGCCTGCCAGATTTACAACCGTAAACAATGCGCCTGAACCACACCCATACACCCATTTGTTACCATCAGACCATTTAATAAATGGGGTATTGATTTCATGACATGTAACCCTTGCTTGTTCGGGGGGCATGGTTATATCATTATCACCGTTGATTATTTCAATACATGGGCCAAGGAAATGCCCACTCATGATGCTGACAGTAAAAATGACACTCAATTCCTTTTCAACCATGCCATAGCTAGATTTGGTGTCCCTCAAGCCATCATTACTGATCATGGATCTCATTTTCAAAATTACATGATGGCAGAGCTCACTGCTTGGTTAGGTTTGTGTCACAACAAATTAACTCATTATTATCCACAGGCCAATGGCTAGGTTGAGGCAATCTACAATGCCTTGGTTACTATGCTTCAATGCACCATTGGGATGCATAAATCAAATTGGCATCTCATGTTATTTTCAGCTCTTTGGGCTTATCGAACCATAGCTAAGACTTCCACTAGATTCACGCCCTTTTAGCTGGTGTATGGTCTAGATGCAACTCTTCCAATTGAGTGTGAAATTCCTTCATTGAAACTATCTGTCGAATTATTCCCTGATACCTCACCTGAGGAGGAACATTTAATTTACCTCGAAAGGCTCAATGAAACTCATCGTTCTGCAACGTTAGTAATTGAAGCCTAGAAGAAACTAGTTAAGGCTCAATATGATAGAATTGTTTCTCCCCGCATTTTTGTTGAGCATGACTTGGTCTTGCTTTATGATCAAGCCAATGACAAATTGGGAGATGGGAAATTCAAACCAATGCGGCATGCTCCTTACATTGTTAAACAAGTTTTACCAAAAGGTGCCTATGAGTTAGTAGATTATGAAGGAAATTCTTTGGCTAAGCCCCAAAATAGGCTTTATCTAAAGAAGTATTATGCATGATTTTCCGTGTAAATACTTTTGTACATTAGTGTGTTTTCATTAGTGTGCAATGTGGTTTTGGTGTGTTAGTTTTCTTTTGCAAACATTTTCCTTTGCTTACCTTGTGCTCTACTTCGTTTGTAGATGTCATCCAATTGTTACGTCAGTTTTGCTGATGGTGATTATCTTAATACATAGAATCTATCTTTTGTTGCATGGGAAATCTATGACCCTAATGGTGAATTTCTGAATTTGCAAGGTATATGTTTAGGTCGCACGACTAATAACATTTCCAAATATAGTGCGGTCATCGAGATTTTTTCAAAAGCTATCGCTCTTGGCATTAGAGAGTTAATTGTAAAATTTGATTCACAACTCATTATACTACAACTTAATGGACAATATTCAATTATAAACCCTCAAATTTTGAGAATTTATTTACAAGTTCATCTTTTGGAATGAGACTTTGATTTTATTACTTATCATCACATTTTGAGATGCATGAACACATTAATAGATGCATTAGCTAACTATGTGTTAGATAGACATTTGCGAAACATGTAAATTATAAAGCATCACGTAATAGACATGGTAAACAAAAAAACATGTATATATATATATATATATATATATTATATATATATATATTGTTTTAAAAAGAGTTTACTATAACAAAATGACAAAATCTGTGTTCTGAGACACATGGCTTTATAAGACTACAACAGTGTAGAAAGTAAACTAGAGCTTGCTATTCGCCCGCATGGTGCTCATGGTAGCACAAAACAACCCTAATGACTCGGCCCAACAGTTGACATAGTCTGGAGAAAACCCCTACAATGTCTCTGGTATTGCAATGGAACCTCATCTATCAAGGCATACTCTGGAATACCCCTGGTTAAAGTTTTCAGGTTTCACTCTACCTCGACAATAGGATTTTCTCCCTCCTCATAAGTAGCCTCCTCAATCTGGTGTGCTACTCACCTAGCCATCAGAGATACCCCTTGGAGGTCTCTCTAGTCCCACATCTCCAAAACATCATAAGTCAAATCTCAGTACACATACAAAAAAAATTAAAACTTCAAAAAATTCAAAAATAGTTTTTACCTAAATTGGTCCACTACGCCCCTGGTGGAAGTGGAAGATCTGGATATCCTTGGAAATCCATGCCTGTGTATGCCTAATCATCAAACATGATTAGTTGTTGATGCAACCATCTAAAAAATGTCAGAGGGAATGACATCTGCTAGCCGCCTTCATGTCGAGGTATCAACTCTCCCCTTCTCAGTAATCGTGGATCTTTGGGTGCTGGTGCATCCACTTCTAATCACTGATAATGAAACAATGTCACACATTCTAGGAATAATGTCACTATAATGGATCCGAAACATAATTTTTTTCAAACTACCTAATTTGCACTTGGTCAATTGGTGCTTCATGCAAACCAACAAGCCCTCACTCCAATTTAAAAACTTGGGATTCAGACACTCGATTGCGTACTAGAAATGAGATTTTGTTGCCTCATGCAATGCTTGAGCCCTAGTTATTAGAGCCATAGTATACAATATTGTTCATAGTGGGAGGTTTGTGATGGTATTTATATCGATCTTCCCACTTTGGGTCTTTTTGGTCCTTGGACAATGCCTTGTAGCCAACATATCTGTGCTCCCTATTCTAGTGTGTGAACCACACAACTGAACTCGTTGTCCCTTTATAGACAACCCGATAATGAAATAAATGTCAACGACATCTATTTCAAGTTCCCGGTGCCCGATCAAGAATATTTGGCAATCCACATCCCACCAAATGATTAAGTGTTGTAATAAATTAGGCATCAACACAATATTGATCCTAAGCAGCCTGATGGTCTTCAGCTTCATGTCCTCTTTCTTTGCATTCAACCACCATTTTGGATTGATTATCCTATGGAAAATCAATAAAACAACATTTCATGAGCTTCCATGGAGACAAAATCTAAGAAAATCCATTTAACATGGAGGATTTCACACAAAAAAAAATTTACCTCAGCGCCAGCGTGAATGTGTGTGAATTTTCTCGCATTGCTAGCGTGAGGGCCTAATTGACCAGAGGGTGAGTAGCGTGAGTCTGATGGGTAAAACCTGCGTTGGTCACCCACAACATTAAATTTTTACAAGTCCTCCTTGTAGCCTAATCTATGGATGAAAATGTATGAAATGAGTACCAAAATGAAGAGAAGAGACAAATCTCTTACTTGCAACAAGCAGCTCGGCGAATGGTGTTCGGGATTGATCATTCTACTTACATAAAAATCGAGGTAAAATGAGGTAAAATGCTCTCAGAATTGCAAATTGGTAAAATGGTAAACATGATTTACTTTTTTCCATATTTATAAGTTTTAAATAATATTTTTACCAAATTACGACACATTTCATTCATTTGTAATATTTTTCCTCAAAATCAGTAATGTGCGTTTCCTTGTGTAGCAACAGGTCATATGTTCTTGGTTACAGTGATTTATTTTGACTAATTCATTGAGTTTTATTTTATCACTTTTTCAGACTCGTCAAAAATAAAAGAAAAAACAACCCCATGGAGTCATCTTTAAGCTCTTTTCTAACTCTCGAAAAATGAAAAGATTTTTGAGTACTTGTCATTTTGAACTCGTTAAAGTAAGTGAAATGACATCTACTCAATATATGTTTAACCCTTTTTGGGACTGAGATAGACTATTGTACAAAAAAGGAATACCTTAGTCGAACATGGCTAAGAGGTTCTCTTGGATATTATTTTCTACCTTTTCGGGTTCAAGAGAAGATTTACGAAAAGGGACCTTTGGAGTTTTCTTTTCTTCTTCTTTTTAAACTCTCTAAACATGAAAAATATGTTGAGTTTCCCCTCTGTCAGACTCGTAAAAGTTATACAATGTAGGCCTTGTCACCATGATGAGACCGAGTTTCTCCTTCCTAGGGCTTGTAAAAATTACTAGGATAGATTCATCCGAAGGATAAACTTATATGGAAACCATATGTTATCTCCTTCAAGCTTGTGATAAAAAATATATGGGGTACTCGCCAAAAATGGTGGGGGAAAAAGTGAAAGTGACCATCTCTTGTATTCTGTAAAGGAAACATGTCGCTCTTGAACATGACACTCATCTTTTGCTCATGTCGTGTTTGGGACATCCTCACTTCTTCACTTGCCTTTCTGGGTTTGGGAAATCCATTTTTCCTCTCATATGATTATACTACTTAATCATCATGACCTTTGATCCTATGTTGAGTCAAATACTGCCAAACTCTAGAGTCTTGTCGCTGATGTGTTCAAGAGAAGTCCTATCTACAGTTCTTCACCACTTACACATTGTATGACTTTCTTCCACAATCTCAGATCATACGTATATACTATACTACATCCTTGTGTTTCATGTTGATGATGTGGGATTCATTATGTCCCTCCTTTGACAGATCACTTTCTATCAACTTCAGCTCATTGTCTGAGAAGATGATCTAGAAACTACCTTCTGGTACCTTAGAGCCTGCATGCCTCAATGGAAAGTTCTTCGCATTCGACGACATGTTTACATCATTAACCTTCGATCGGATGATTCCACAAGTGTTCGACTTCAAATTCACTATTCACATTCGTAGATTGTGATGATTGTACCTTGAGATCCATTGTCATTATTGGTGGCTTCTCTCATGCCTATTAATAGTTTATACCATTGACCGGTAATTAGGTGGTGTTCTATCATGTTCGACTTCAACACATCTATTCACATGTTAGAATTTGTACTTTGATCAGTTCGAGAGGGAGTGCAAGACCCTAGATTATGTCTAATAAAATCCAGGGTGCACGGGGTTATGATTTGCTCATGATTGTACACATGTTTCCTCTGGACAGATGACTGCAACCACATCGTGGGTCCATATTCATGATCCTTTCTATTCGGATGGCTGTGACCATACCGTGGATCCATACACATGATCCCTTCAATTCAGATGGATGCATCCATACCGTGGATTCATGTATCATCAAGACGAATATTCATGTATCATTAGGCCTAATTGACCACAGGGTGAGTAACACAAGTCCAATGGGTAAAACCCGCACTAGTCACCCACGACATAAATTTTTTGCAAGTCCTCCTTGTAGCCTAATATATGGATGAAAATGCATTAAATGAGTACCAAAATGAAGGGAAGGGACAAATTTTTTACTTGCAACAAGCGACTTGGTGAATGGTGTCCGAGATTGATCATACTCCTTGCCTGAAAATCGAGGTAAAATGAGGTAAAATGCTCTCAAAATTGCAAATTGGTAAATTGGTAAAAATGATTTACTTTTTGCCCTATTTATAAGTTTTAAATAACATTTTTACCAAATTAGGGCATATTTCACTCATTTTTTAATATTTTTCCTCGAAATCGGTAATGTGTATTTCCTTGTGCAGCGACAAGTCATATATTCTTAGTGACAGTGATTTATTTTGACTGATTAAATGAGTTTTATTTTATCACTTTTTCGGACTCGTAAAAAATAAATGAAAATGTGACCCCTTGGAGTCAACTTTAAGCTATTTTCTGACTCTCAAAAAATGAAAAGATTGCTGAGTACTTTTCGTTTTGAACCCGTTAAAGTAAATGAAATGATGTCTACTCAGTATATGTTTAACCCTTTTCCAGATTGAAATAAAGTATTGTACGAAAAAGGAATACCTTAGTCAAACATGGCTAAGAGGTTCTCTTGGATATTGTTTTCTACATTTTTAGGTTCAAGATACGATTTATGAAAAGGGACCTTTGGAGTTTTATTTTCCACTTGTTTTTCAAACTCTATAAACATGAAAAAGATGTCGAGTTTCCCCTCCGTCCGACTCGTAAAACTTAGATGATGTAGAACTTGTCACCGTGATGAGACCGATTTTATCCTTCCTAGGGCTTGTAAAAATTACTAGGATGGATTCATCCGAAGGATGAACTTATATGGCAAGCATTTTCTATCCCCTTCAAGCTTGCAATAAAAAATATATGGGGTACTTGCCAAAAATGGTGGGGGGAAGTGAAAGTGATCAACTCTTATATTCTGTAAAGGAAACATGTCTCTTGAACATGACACTCATCTGTTTCTTGTGTCGGGTTTGGGACATCCTAACTTAATCACTTGCCTTCCTGGGTTTTGGAAATCCATTTTTACTCTCATTTGATTATACTACTAAGTCATCATGACCTCTGATCCTATGTTGAGTCAAATGTTGCCAAACTTCAAAGATGTGGCACCGATGTGTTCAAGAGAAATCATATCTGCAATTATTTACCACTTATGCATTGTTTGAATTTCTACCACAGTCTTGGATCATACTTATCTACTCGACTACATCTTTCTGTTTCATATTGATGATGTGGGATTCGTTATGGCCCTCCTTTGATGGATCACTTCCTATCGACTTCAGCTCATTGTCCGAGAAGATGATCTAGAAACTCCCTTCTAGTACCTTAGATCTTGAATGCCTCCATGGCAAGTTCTTCACATTCGATGAGAGGTTTACATCATTGACCTTCGATCAGATGACTCTAGGGTGTTTGAATTCAACTTCACTATTCACATTCGTAGATTTTTCTGATTGTACCTTGAGATCCATTGTCATTATTGGTGATTTCTCTCATGCCTGTTAACAATTTATATCATTAACCAATAATCATGTGGTTTTATATCATGTTCGACTTCAACACATCTATTCACATGTTATAATTTGTACTTTGATCAGGTCGAGATGGAGCGCAAGACCCTAGATTCTGTCTAATAAAATCCAGTTTGCATGGAGCTATGAGTTTTTCATGATTGTACACATGTTTCCTCTAGATGGATGGTTGCAACCATACCATGGGTCCATATTCATGATTGTTTCTATTCGGATGGCTACAAACATACCATGGATCCATACACATGATCCATTCTATTCGGATGGTTGCCTCCATACCATGGATTCATGTATCATTAGGCATGATCATCAGAGATGTCAGATATGTATATGTATATGTATATGCTTGATTTGTAGGTCTCCTCATGGTGTTGTTCTAGTCCTTGCATTGACTTGTAAATCTTCTCAGCTGTCACTCCCTGTTTTGCCTTCATGCTTTAGGGGGCATCTGTTACACAATATTTTGTCACACCTCTTGTTCACTTCATGTTCCATATCTTGAAATGCCCAAACATTGACAATTGTGAAACATATCCATCATGATATATAGACCAAAACCTCCCTGAAGAATCAAAGGGAAAATGCCCTGAATCCATTCTGAATAAGGTTAACTAAAAACCTAATTTTTAAGGCCAACACATTTTGCTACACTACCTGCCCATGCTGATGGAAAGTTGCTCTTCTTTACCCTAGCATTGCCAGCTTGGGTTTTGATATGAAAACTTGCGCCAAACCTCTTCTGGCAAGTTTTCCTAGACCGGAGGAGAAGCTTCGTGCACTAGAACCTTCGAGAACAACGAGATGGATATCAGTTGTTGTTGACATGGTTGAGCTCTCCCATTTGGACCTCTTGATACTATAATCATGGGCTTTTCCCTTGATAAGTGGACCTTCCCCCTATTTTGTGATCCATAACTCCCTCTCTATTCCTATAAATGCACTCCCTTCCATCCCCAAATGGTTGGTCAATTATTATTGCATCCCTATGCTGAGATTATGCTTACATGCTACCCATTCTAACTTGGAGAAGGAGTGGTTGAAGAGTATTTGTTTGGACTTGGACATCCACCAAAAGGATATCTCCAACATCAAGGAATAGGCTGTATGCTTCCCTTTTTAGCTTATTAATATATACATATGATGTTCACTTTCCATAATTGTGTAAATGTTTATGCTTTTAGCTTAATACTCCTTGATCTATTAAGTAGTTTATGTTTGATGTATGCCATATATGCTCTTGTATTTTTCATAGCTCTTTGATATTCCTTGTAGGTACTCAGACGTGAAGAACAAGTAAGGAGAAAGGCCTAGAGCGAAAAAATCGAAGTCATCTCCAAAAGGATTAAGCGATTAGCATCAGAGCGAGGTAGGCCACTCTCTCTCTCTGCATTTGTTAAACATAAGCTAGGAAAGTGTATGTTAGTTTGTTTAGTTTGTTGCTAGACCCTCTCATTGGGCTAGAGGGATCACTTTTGTCAACAGAGGGGATTTACCTTCACAACAATAAGAAGGAATTACTGAACTCTTTCTCACTCTACCTCTTTTTCTAGTGGCTCTCAAATGATTTTTAAAGGCCCTCTTAATCTCAACATAGGTGAGTTGTTAGATATCTCCATTGGCCAATAAGTTGAGAGTTTCCATGAGATATTATTTTCTTCCCTCAATAGTATAATTTTTAAGGAGTCTAGCCCCAAAGTGCAATTATGTGCCCTTCTATAACTTATCTAGAATATTTCCTCATAGTCCTCTAAAGACTCATTTTCTCCTTAAATTATATTGAAAATCTATTCTCTAATGTCCCATGATATACATTAATCTAAATACTTATGTTAAAATATTGTTGCATTTTATCCCAAGTGGTGATACTATTACCTTCAAAACTCATGAACCACCAGAAGATTGCATCCTTCAATGTGGAAGGAAATAGCTTGAGCTTCTACTCATCTGCGGTGTATTCATAAGTTTTGCACACAACAACAAGCTCAAACATAAAGGTGTCAAGATTTTTTATGATTAGACCATAGAAATGTGGAAGTATAGATGGGTTAATATTTTTCACTTTGCTTCTCCATTTGTTTCTCAAACAGAAAATATAAATAAATCATGTTGCCTTTCTTGAGTGATAGTAGTGGTGGGGTTGAAGGACTTTCTCCTCCTGCAAGCTCCTCAAAGATCCTTTCTTTCTAACTCAAAAGAGCCTCAAAGTTCCTTGTGGACAAGGTAGGAGGCTTACAATCGACTAAAAAGGGTTGGCTAGCAGTAGAAGTAGGTTATTTTGATAAGAATTTTCCTATCATGTCCCTAAAAATAAAATAAAAAAATGTTTTTTTATGTATTTTCTGAAACAATTATAATATATTTTTTGTTTTTGTAGAAGACAAATTAAAATATTGAGTGAATCAATCGAAGAAAAAGTGATGGTCGTCAGTATTGTAGAAAAAATGTTGCAATTCCAAGGGTCTCAACTTTAATTATTAACCTGGAGTTCATACAAACTTAATAGGGGTCGACATTATATGTGCAACAAGCACTATATCCTTCCTCTTTCAATTCTCATGCAAGTGGGAGGTACTGGAGTGAAGGTTAGATGAACAAAGACCAAGTTAAGTTGTTGGAGTAAGCTATGCTATAGGAAAATAGATTTTCAAAAATGGCTTGTAGAAAATTAAATGGCACACACATCTATTCTAATTGCAATAAATGAAAAAGAAGACTTGCTCGAAATAAAGGATTGAATATATAAAACCTAACTTGCAGAAAACAACCTTTCAGAAAGTAATTGATAAAAACATCTATAGGAAAATATGTGAGGTCTCTATACTTCTAAATTCCACCATCAAAATATCAAATACATGTAATACATCAAGGATTTTGAACCCAATGCCTATTACTAAATTGGGAAAAAGAAGGGGATTTTTTACAAGCTGCTATATGACTCTTTATTTTGTTACATGAAGAGTCTAGTGAGCCTATAAAATAGTGAGAACGCAACCCTAAGGTGAGGCAAAGACGTGGCAATGCTAGAGAATGATTTCATTCAACTAGAAAAGGCCTAAGGCATCCTAATCTAAGATTTATCATCACAAAACCAAATTTTGTTTATCTCTTGTAACTATAGAATTAATTATACAACAAAATACTAAACTGTAGAATTTACAATAAAAGGAATGGAATAGAAAAAGTCTTAAAACTGAATTAGTAAGTGATATGATAAAGAAGGATTTCAACTTGCATAAAAGACCTACAATGAACTCATGCCTTCTTTGAAATCAACGCGAATTGAGTTCTCAACATATGTTGGTTTGAGGTACTGGAGAGAAAATCTTTGTGGAGATTAAGAATGAGATTCCTAAACATGCCACACTTCACTTCAAGAACATCCAATTTAGATCTTTTACGGATTAATATTCATGTTTGCAAAGCATATTGATGTTTGTTTTTGTTGACTTTAGAGGTCACCAAAAATATAAATATTGCCTTCAAAGAGTTATTTGAACCTCCTGTAAGCCTCTATGGCACAAATAGTTTCTATGTAAGCCTCATGTTACCCCTAAAACCCCTTATTAAGCCCTAGATATTGAATGCTTATATTTATATTGTTATATTTTTATGTAGGCTAGAGCTCCTCATGTTCTTATTTTATTTTAATTGTACCCTTTGTCTCATATATATACACTTATGAGACCTAGTCTTAGGATCATAGGATATTGTCTTGTACATTGTATTCATTACAAAAGGAGGCATCTCCCTTGAAGATGACTATACTTATTGGTTCCTTATCAATTTTAAGCCGAAAAGATCATAACATTTGGTACCAAAGCTCATGATCTTAGAGTTTGTTGCATCAAACAAGTCATTATGGAATTTTCGCTATAACTATTGTTCTAGGTGGTTTCAAATGGTGAAACTTGGAGCATATTGCGAACACATCTTGGAAAAAATATGGTTCAAATTTCAAATCTTGGTTCACTATATTTTTGGAGATGTGTTTCAAGTAAGTTAGAGTTTTTGAATGCTTCTGAAATCAATCTCAAAAAGATTATGCTTTGCTATAATTCGAAATATGTCCTCTAAGGAATTATAGGTTCTTGGATACTAAAATCAGTTTCAAATAGACCAACTTGGTATTTTATTTTTTATTCTCGTCTATTACTTTTCAAATTGGGAAATATTCAGGGATTCGAGAGACATATAGAATTACCTTAGGTAAAAATTTCATAATTATATTTTAATAATTGGACATATGACACATTATACAAGTTCTCAGCGGAAGAGGCCAAAAATCAACAACTTTTGGGAAAGTTACCATAATTTTCTCTTAGCACATCAAATTAAGTTCACCCATGTAGAATTGAAAAAATGACATATTAGAGTATTAAAGAAAAAAATTCCAGATCTAGAAGGGTTCAAATCTCATAGCTATAAACTTCCGCCATAAACTTCCGCCATTATGATATTCTCCAAATTAAGGAACATAACTTAGTAGTGACCTAACTATTAATTAGAAGATACCCTTTTTTGGTAACTGAAAATTGTGATAAAGAGTAATATTATTATTTTCCAACACAACTATAAAGAAAGATAATACATCAATTAAATCCACTAAAGGATTATCCTTGACTCATGAAGAAAGTGAAGAGTTAGAATTTAGGTTATCTCAATTAGAGAAGAAAGTTAAATAAATGGATGGTAGAATGTTGAAAAAGGTGGATTTATCAGGTTCTCAAGAAAAATTTAAAAGATAAATGGAAAATAAGATGAATGAAAATTGTAGGTTTTAACCCAGTACAGAAATTACCTGCATAAGAATTCTAAATCATAGAAAAATAAACAATGCGAGAGCTTAACACATAAAAAACACATATGCACAGAGATTTTCCCCTGGATCCCAAAACTGGGACTACCAGCTTGATTTTTCATTATTTCTTTCAATGTTACAATACATATTTATACATGCCAAAGCATCCAATACCATGGACCGAAAAACCATCACGTCCAATACCATGGACCAAAAAACCATCGGATCCACTACCATGGACTGAAAACCATCGCGTCCAAAAAACATGTGCAAAATCATGCACAAAACCATAGGTGGGTCCGCCCAACCTAACATAGGGTCCAAAACCAAAATTTTCCAAGGCGCTGCCCCGGACCCCATAAAGTGGGGTTAC
>APFE030466353.1:44003-72475 GCA_000404065.3 Pinus taeda | reverse complement strand
TGGTATTGATGCGGGGAGTTTTGGATTGGAACTCTGTACAAGTTGCAAGGTAGCATTGTTATTAATGGGTGCAACAATTATGTGGTTCCTGAAAGTGGAGCTGAAAATCTAGTGGTCTCTGGAGAGAAGACCATGTTGTGGCATCAAAGGCTTGGACATATTGGAGAGAAGGGCCTTCGAATACTTCATGGTAAAGGTATGGTAGATGGTATGAGTAATAGCTCTCTGGATTTTGATTTCTGTGAAAATTGTGTATATTGGAAGCAGAATCGGGCGAGTTTCTCCTCTGGTGGTAAGAGGACGAAACAAATATTAGAGCTTGTGCACAGTGATGTGTTTGGACCTGTGAAAGTTCCATCACTGGGTAAGTCTGTGTACTATGTATCATTTATAGATGACTACTCAAGGAATACATGGATATATTTCCTTAAGAAGAAATCTGAAGTCTTTGACAGGTTTAAAGAATTTAAGGCTCTGGTGGAAAATCAGACAGAGAAGAAGATAAAGGTGCTGAGGACAGATAATGGTGGAGAATTCTGCAGCAAGGATTTTGAAGAATTCTGTAAGAAGTGTGGTATAGCACGACAGAAGACTACTCCATATACACCTTAGCAAAATGGAGTCGCAGAAAGAATGAACAAAACGTTGATGGAAAGGGAAAGAAGCATGCTCAGTGGTGCCGGGTTAGGACAGGAATTTTGGGCAGAGGCGATGGATAATGCATGTTACTTGGTCAACAGGTCACCTTCATCAGCGTTGGAGGATAAGACTCCACAAGAAGTATGGACTGGTAAGAAACCCTCTCTTTCACATCTGAGGGTATTTGGATGTGATGCATATGTACATGTTCCAAAGGAGAAACGAACCAAGTTGGATAGTAAATCTGAAAGTGCATCTTTATTGGGTATAAGGATGGTTTAAAGGGTTATAAGCTTTGGAACCCAGTAACAAGGAAGGTTGTGTACAGTCGAGATGTGGTGATCAGAGAGGTGAAAGATGTTATTAAACATGAAGTCCAACCAAAGGAACCTGTGAAGATAGAGTTTGAACTAAAGGAGGAAGAATAAAACTCTGTAGCAGAGGAGGAATCACAAGATGAAGAGCTACAAACTTCGGCTGTGAGAAGATCAGTTCGAGAAAGAAGGCAGCCAGAAAGGTATAATCCATCTGCTTTCTGTTCAAATTTTGCTTTGTCTGTTACTGATGATGATCCAGAACTGCGAAGGAAGCAGTGGATTCAGAGGATGGAAAACTCTGGAAAGAGGCCATGGTTGATGAAATGGCATCTTTGCAAAAAAATGAGGCTTGGGATCTGATGGAGTTGTCGGCTGGAAGGAAACCCATTGGCAGCAAATGGGTGTTTAAAAAGAAGACAAATGCAGAAGGGAAGGTGGAGAAATACAAAGCTCGGTTGGTAGCAGAAGGTTATTCCCAAGTGCCGGGAATTGATTTTGGCGATATTTTTTCCCCTGTTGCCAAGGTAACTTCTATTAGATTACTTTTATCTGTTGCTGCTGCTTTTGATTTTGAGGTAGAATAGATGGATGTGAAAACAACATTTCTTCACGAGGATTTGGAAGAGGAAATCTACATGAATCAACCTGAAGGCTTTGCGGTGAAGGGTACGAAAGAATTGGTATGCAAGTTAAAGAAGTCACTGTATGGGTTGAAACAGTCACCAAGGATGTGGTATCAGAAATTTGATACATTTATACGGGGACTTGGCTTCACCAAAAGAAAAGCAGATCATGGTGTGTATTTTAAATTAATTAGTGACTGTGTTATTTATCTGGTCTTGTATGTGGATGATATGTTGTTGGTTGGAAATGACAAAGAAATTATCCAGGATTTGAAGACCCAATTGTCCTCCAAATTCGACATGAAAGATCTCGGTGCTACAAATTATATTTTGGGCATGGAAATTAAAAGAGATCAAGCAAAGAGGAAGCTTTGGTTAAACCAGAGGAAGTATATCGAGGCAATATTGCAAAGGTTTAATATGCAGGATAGTAAACCAGCGAAGGTTCCTATTCCTGTAGGTGTGAGGTTATCTGCTGAACAGTGTCCCAAGACACAAGAAGAGGAAGAGGACATGTCCCGTGTTCCATATGCAAGTGCAGTCGGTAGCCTGATGTATGCCATGGTCTGTACTAGACCAGACATTGCACATGCAGTGGGAGTATTGAGCAGGTTTATGACAAACCAGGGAAGGAGAACTGGACAACAATGAAGCGGGTTTTCAGGTATTTGCGTGGCACTAGTGATTATGATTTGTGCTACCAAGGAAGACCAGGATTGGACAGAGTGTTGGATATCCATGGCTTTGTTGATGCAGACTGGCCTGGAGATCTGGATCAGGAAGATCTACAAGTGGGTATGTGTTTAACCTATTGGAGGTGCAGTCAGTTGGATGAGTAAGAAACAATCTGTAGTGGCACTATCAACTACAGAGGCAGAATACATGGCAGCCACTCATGCAAGCAAGGAAGTAGTTTGGTTGCAGAGATTGTGTTCAAGTATGGGGTTAGTACAGGGAGCTATAAGGATAGACTGTGACAGCCAAAGTGCAATTTTCTTGGCAAAGAACCCTGCTTATCAATCAAAGACAAAGCACATTGATGTTCAGTATCACTTTGTGAGGGATATGATAGAAGACAAAAAGGTGTTGCTGGTAAAGGTGGACACTTTGAAGAATACTGCAGATGCATTGCCAAAAATTGTGAGCTCTGAGAAGTTCTCTTGGTGTAGAGAAACAATGGGCGTTTCGGGCTAGAAAAATGACTAAGCCCTCCTGTGGCCCCCTGTGGAAAGAAAACAACAAGTGGGAGATTGTTGGGTTGTGTTATATTCTTTCCACATAGTTAACAGGGGGTTTGAGGGGTACCCATAACCCCACTTTATGGGTTCCGGGGCAGCGCCACGGAAAATTTTGGTTTTGGACCCTATGTTAGGTTAGGTGGACCCACCTATGGTTTTGTGCATGATTTTCGCACATGTGTTTTGGACACGATGGTTTTCGGTCCATGGTTTTGGACGCGATGGTTTTCGGTCCATGGTATTGGATGCTTCGGCATGTATAAATATGTATTGTAACATTGAAAGGAACATACTGAAAAATCAAGCTAGTAGTCCCAGTTTTGGGATCCAGTGGGAAATCTCTGTGTATAGGTGTTTTATGTGTTCTGCTCTCGCATTTTTATTTTTCTTGTGATTTAGAATTCGTATGCAGGTAATTTCTGTACGGGGTTAAAACCTACAAAACTAAGGTTTCATAGCTCCTTTCAACTCATCCCAACTATAAGTTTCCTATTCCTATAATTGATGAATTATTAGATGAATTGCATGAAGATTTTTTTTTTTACTAATTTGGAGCTTCGTTATAGATATCATAGAATTAGAATGAGGCAAGCATATATTCCAAAAACAACCTTTAAAAAACATGAAGGCCATTATGAGTTTTTGGTTATGCCATTTGGACTTAGAAATGCACCTTCAACATTTCAAATCTTGATGAAGTCTATTTTCAAACCCTTAAAAAAATTATGTTAGTATTTTTTGATGACATACTAATCTACAACAGATGTCAGGAAGATCATGTACAACATGTTGATAGGGTCTTGACATTATTGGAGGAGCAAAACTTATATACAAAGCCTTAAGTGTGCCTTTGGGGTTTAAGAAGTGGAATACTTGAGTCATATTGTATCACATGATGGTGTCAAGGTGGATCCTAACAAAACCAAACCTATGAGGGAATGACCAATCCCCAATTCCTTGAAGAAACTAAGACGATTCTTAGGATTAACATGATATTACCACAAGTTTGTCAAGAATTATTGTCAGACAGAAACACATCTAACAAAATTATGTAAGAAGGAAGAAATTTCTTGGAGCAAAGAAGAACCAAAGCTTCTGAAGAATTTAAATAGGCCGTGTATAACTCTTATCTTAGCAACACTCGAATTCACATAAATATTCATTATAAGGTGTGTTTCTTTAGGCCATGGCATTGGTGAAATTTTTATGCAAGAAGTAAGGACCCTTACCTTTGAAAGTAGTGAATGCCCCTTCCCTATAATCAATGCACACACCGCTCCAATAATTCTTGCAACTGATTGTTCACCTCATTTCCTTCTAGCACAAACAACTTTTATAACTTGATGTTTGGCAATGGAGAGTCTATAAATAGTTAAAATTGTGCTCCACTTCCCCCTTTGGCGGTATCCATTTATGCTCCTAGAAAACTCCCCTCCATGCATGTGGCAACTGTTCCAGTTTCTATCTCTATTCCTTAATACAATTGTCTGTTAGAGAATCTAGTATGGAAACTATTTAAATCAATTCTCCTTATCCTTGATAAAACCTTGTGTACTTATATTAGCTTCTTATTATTCTTTGTTAGATTATTTTCATCGAACAATTATCAAGACCATAAACCATGAAAATCATAAAATACAATGGACACAAAATATAGGCTCCAAGCTAGGGAAAAACCCCTCTAAAGGGAAAACCTAGAAATAATCTATTCTCTTCTTATAGAATCAAATCAAATGAGAAATCCAAGAACCAAATGCCAAGACCAAGCCCACTCACAAGCCCCAACTCAGCTCTCCTTCCAAACTTTTCCAGCAAGTCAAAGCCTCCTCAAGTCAATGATTGTCAAACCCTTCTAAAGTTGGTCAAACTTTAGAATTCAACCCTTCAACAAAAGTTTCGGCCTCCTTGCAATATAATTTTAGACCTACAACTAGATCTACAATTTTGGCCCCCTACAATTCTAATTTTTTTGCATGTGTGGGAGTTTAAGGGTATATTTTTATTTTCCTTTGACCTAGCTTTCTCGCTCCTTGAATTAGACTTCCTTTCTTGTCTTACTTGTTGATTTTTATTTCTTCTTTCTCAATATATCAAAATTTATTGTTATGTGTGTCAAATGAGGTTGAGATGCTCTTATATATACATAATTAAGGAATTCCAATTACCCCAAATTGGGCCGACTTGGTCTTGTAGGGAAAAAAATGGCATTTTGACTTAAAATTATTTTTTCTTTACATTTTCTTTTCAAATTCCAAATGGGACTTGACTTCAAGACTTATGACAAATACTCTTTTAACTTCACAAATCCTAGAAGCATGAAGAACATGCTTTAACTAGTGGCAAATCAACTTGAGCATGAAAGCCATGCTAGGAAATAATATATATATATATATGTGTGTGTGTGTGTGTGTGTGTATTAAAAAAATATACAATTTCATAAGTACAAAGGTAATTATGAAGACCGAAACTAATTGCATTTTCCAACACTCCCTCTTAACTAGGGAGGTATTCATAATTACATAACTAGTACAAGGATTCTCTCAAACTGAAATATTCTCATAAGAAGAGTAAGATTGATAAGCCATCTTTAAGCATCAACATTGTCAACATAGCAAGGCCTTTACTAACAAGCTCTACTTATATCATAGCATAATGTTGGTAGGTTTTACGTGATACACCACACTACCTCTTAAGGAACATACCTCATCTGGATGTTGACACTAGGTATGTTCTTTTAGTACTATTATTAACTTGGATTACCAATCCTCAAAGAATATTGATCCTATTCAACCACTCTTATATTGGATACCCTATCCAATCCTCAAAGAGTGTTGGTCCACTTCCTATATTGGATTATTTATCCTCAAGGAGTATCAATCTCATATTCTTATTCAATCCTCCATTCTCCTTCCTAGGGCATTCACTAGACTTATGGTTGTTAGTCCTAGTCTAGTGCATGACACATAGAGAATATGATGTCTAACATCACTCCGTCTCAACCAGAGAGGAGATCCTAATTGCTTGTTGATTTAGGGAATAAATCCTTGCTCTTTATAAAATATTTAAGGAAACTTCTTACTCCATATAAATCATAAAGAAGGTTTCTTACTTCTTTCTAACTAGGAATACATAACCACAAGCTCTCTAGCTTGTCACAAAAATCAAATACTAGTTCTACCATGGAGATCTTCAAGTAGTTTCATGACTCCTTTTTCTTTGCATCTCGTCATATTCAACTTTTATCTTTTAGAATGTTATGGAGCCAAACTCTTTCTTCAATCTATGATAGGGTTCAAGCAATCAATCTTTCACATCACTTTCCTCTAGCCATCATCAAAGGCATTATATTTAGCCAATCAAAGTAGAGCTTAGTCATAACTCCCTCTAATCATGAAAGTGATCTTCAACGTTATTGAAACATAAACATCAAGTTAACTTTTTTCACTACTACCTATCAATCCAAATATCTTGTAGATATCTTGGCCATATAATCATCAAAGGATTATTGAATCCATCCATGCAATTCATGTATTCTTTGAGTTCAAAACAAACAGTTGTAGATGCACTAGCCTCAACTGCCATTATTTATTTCTGCAACATTCTTTCAGGTAGAAAACCATATACCATCATGATGGCATTTTGTCAAGATGTCATATTCTACTTACTTGTTTCCTTTGAAATAAACATCCTTCTCCATGGTTTGTCTCCATATTGTAACAAGATCCTTCTTCATGATATCAATAATCAATCAAAGTCTTTAAGGAACAAACCAATCAACAATTATTGTAGTTAATAATTATTTTTATATCAATGTTTGTTAAAACCATTTAGAAATAATTAATTCCTACTTGTCTATGGTTGTAATTCTCCATTTGAGGAGTTTGTTCCTACATAATAGGAATTAGCTAGAATATAGTTTCTCCTAGTTTAGTGTGTGGTTGAGAGAATCTCTCAACCACACTATTGTACGTCTAAGATAGAATTCCTATCTTGAAACTATTGCTTGTATAAATATGTGTGTAATTTCCTCATTCACAATAATAGAATATATTGATGTGTGCTATTTTATCTTGGTATCAGAGCTTCAGAGCCCATAAGGGCTGGGCCTCAGCCCTAGCCCCTCTTGGGCCGAGGAAAATAATTGAGTGTATAATTTCATTATTTGTTTGTCCATCGAAAGTTGTGTGGGTAATGAGCGATCTGCCAGAGTGGTGCTGATCTCGATTCGTGTACACTGCATCCGCTGATGGCACAATCAAAGTCTATTCCGGTGGAGGTGATTCTTCCATTTTTATGTGGGAGGTCTATAAATTGATAGACAACCTGAGCATATCTGTCACTACCGAGTTGAGAGGACATAGACAAGCTGTGTTGTGCTTAGCGGTTTGAGGCATGAGCAGGTGAGACAGATGTAGGAGAAGGTGATTAGTTTGATTCCGCATATCATTTACACGATGTAGACGACGACGAGCTATTCAAATGCGGCGGGATCAGTCCAGGATGCGTTCGATATCAGCATGGAGAGGGTGGTGCAGTCGATGTAACAGCAGCAGAGGCTATGAGGAGGAGACGAACACTGTAGGATTCGAAGCCGAGGTTCATGATGATACTGCCACGGATTAAATTTTACAGCAGATTGTAGAATAAACTCAAAGAAATGATCCAATGGTGTGTATGTCATCTAAAATGTCGGAATTCATGTCCAAAATACCGATTTCCAAAGGCATGACTCATATTAGAAGCTTCTTTGTTTCGGAGAACAGGCCCTAGGCAGTAGGCTTGCTGGAGGAGGTCGTTCGAGTTTCGAACCCTTATTATGACGAAGAATGGTTCTGGCAGCAAGCAGGTGGTACACGACAAGGTAAGGAATCGGGCGCGAAGCGATGTGAGTTGTCCTTGGCTAGATGAAGAAAGGAATCAACAATGGCTTGGTTTTGGTGACAATTTCACCAATTTCGCAGTGGATATTGGTTGGGCCCTTCAATTTGCACTAAGCGTATTGGAAATCTCATCTGAATTAGGTATTGTTGGCTTGATCTAGGTTCATAAACTGGTTTCCTTAGAATGGAGGCCACTAATGGTGGTTGGTGAGATCTGCAACAATGGTGGCCGTTGAGGTTGCAGAAGCAACGTGGTCGAGAAGAAGCGTGGTCGAGTGGTGTGGAGGCTATGTGGAGGGCATTGTTTGTGCCTTGCTTGCTTGGAGGGCATTGCTGGTGCCTTATTTGCGTGATGAAAATGCATGGAGGAAGCCACGTGGTTGAGGCTGACAAACCTTCCTGAAGTCTGCGTGTAAAAGGCCGAGAAAGCAATCCATTTGACCGTTAGTTGAGCTTCCGATTTGTCCCAATGATTGGAGCATTTTCTGTGAGTTAAAATATCTGGTGTGGTCATCGTGGAGCTGAGTCGGGGCTGCAGCTTGCCTACCAAAGTACACTGGGGTGGCAGAAGTTGACCTGTTGATAGAAGTGCCTGCAGTGGGCAAGGAATCGTGGTGTGCCACATTGATTGCGTGGAGCTGTGTGATTGTGGCAGCAAAGCCGACGGATTGCAGATCACGGGCTAAGTGGTTTGCTAGTGTGGAGGTCAACCTGTAGCGGAAGTGTGACTGCGGGACTGCCGGGAGATTGGTGAGTGCAGTGTTAATGTGTCGGCAAAGGTTGTGTTTCCACTGTGTTGCCGGAGTCAGTTTTTGAAGGAGTCGGTGTCTGGTCATCGTATCTGTAGGAGGTCAGCTGGTTCCTGTTAGTGGAGTAGCTTGGAGAGATATGTTGTCAGCAATCTGACAGGGATTAGATCGAAGACAACATGCAGTGTTTGATCTTGGATCTGCCCAAAACAACAGTGTGGGCGGTGTTCTAGTGAGATGAAGTTTGGAGCAGCCTATTCGTTCCCCTGAAGAGAAGATTTTTTGTGCCTGGGTCGATTCTTCATCACTGATGCATTCATCATTTTTTTTTTGAATAAAATAGTGGCCGCATTTTTTTTTCTAACTGTGTGGTGGTTCCCTGTCTGCCTGAGGGAGAAGTGTGGATATAAAGGAATGAAAGAGCCGGTGAACCAAGCAATCCTGTGTAAAAGCTGAGGGCATGGCTAAGAAAGTTGCGTTGCTTCGTTGACCAACCCGTGGGAGTTAGATCTACTAGTGTGTTTCGAGATGGTCGGATCTGCCAATTGTTTTGCTGGTCAATCTCGTCGAGCGAAACAGATTTGTTTATTATACGCCAGTGTTTGTTAAAGATCTGCTACTGCTCACACGTACAACCTATTCACTGTGCTATGCGCTCAGAGTTAAGGGGAAGCAACGTGGACCGGTGGCGACGTGCTCAAATTGTGAAGTCAAACGTGGTGTTTGTCAGACTGTATGTTGTGACTAATGAGCCGAGCAAAAGAGTGTTATATTCATGTAGAAAAGGAACCATAGCTATGTCATACAACAAGCTCGACTCGAGATCTGAATTTCCAATGAAGCAATTCGATGTAAAAAATTGGTGTAGTGAAGCCAGAATAAGTGAGCTAATCCTACAGCCTTTGTACTTTGTTGCACAACATCAGAGATCTGAGGTAAGGATTCATGTGGTTTAGAACCACAGATCGAGCTGTGCAAGAGTATTCATGGCATTTACCTTGATGGCGATGGAAGCTAGGCACAAATCTGGCATTTCGTAGAACGAGCAGTGTTCCGGACTCTAAATAGTTGCTGTTATGTTTGGGAAATAATCATCTTTGGGCAGAGATAGAGAAATTAAATTTGAAGAGTTTATGTTGTATTTTCTTGGAATCATGTTTAAATATTATTGAGCCTTAGAGCCTAGCTAACTCAATGTCGGCAAAGTTATTTTGTTAAAATTTGCAACTCTAACGAATGACAGGTTAAGCATGGAGTTCCAAGAAGTTATTTGAACAGACAAGGATGCCCAAGATGTGAACAATGAATAGATGAGGTAAAGGATCAGCGACAACGTTTATGGTGGACAACAAAGTAGATGTTTGTTTGAATTAGTGTGGTTTGTGGAATAGACTCCCTAGCATGTTATAAGCAAGTCCAGTTGTTGTAATGGTCATTGTATGTACCCAAAAACTCCAAAATGTGGAATGAAATGTAAGTTTTAAATGCATCTGAAAGTTCGTGGTGATCTTAAAACCACTTTGTAATGGTTTATGGTCAGCCTGAAACCATCTTTTGTCACTGTAAAGTGAGGGTTGGTGGTGAGCCAGAAACCATCTATAGAGTCTTTGTGGCTGAAGTGCTTTTGTGACCAGCTTGCCTTTGTGGTAGAATCGCCTATGTGGCTTGAGGTGCCTTTGTGGTAGAATCGCCTATGTGGCTTGAGGTGCCTTTGTGGTCGCATGTACACGAGAGCTTTGTGCTCAATTGAGCAGGTGGACCGCAGAACACCTGGCTCGGACTCAGATGATTTTTTAATTTTCCGAGTAGAAGGGGATTGGTGTGCTTTTTGCGCTGACAGTCACACCAAGAAGTGCAACTGGCGCGTCTGTTAGGCCATTAATCGCGCTAGTGCAGAATTTTTCAGAATTTTGCGGAATTTTACGGAAAAATTGTGCCAAGAGTTTCCTATTTCATATGGGCGCAGGTTTTTCGCTCGAGATCACGCCAATTCACCTTCAAGGGGATCTGTGGGAATCCTCATCTTCGTTTGATGATTTGCGAGAGGAGGCAAATCGGAGAAGTTGTGGCAGATTGTGTTTTGGAGGTTCTGTACATGCAATTCCCCTGATGGTGGTGAATTTGACTATCATGACAAGTAGTCATTAAGGGGGGGGGCTAGAAATAATTAATTCCTACTTGTCTATGGTTGTAATTCTCCATTTGAGGAGTTTGTTCCTACATAATAGGAATTAGCTAGAATATAGTTTCTCCTAGTTTAGTGTGTGGTTGAGAGAATCTCTCAACCACACTACTGTACATCTAAGATAGAATTCCTATCTTGAGACTATTGCTTGTATAAATATGTGTGTAATTTCCTCATTCACAATAATAGAATATATTGCTGTGTGTTATTTTATCTGGATGATGCATGATGATAAATAAAATAAATCATAATATTAAAGTGAGAATATAATTGCAGGATGATTTCAATTTTACCATCATAATTATACTCACTCATGGTATTTACCCATGGTATTGTAATTTTTTATATTTACCCATGGTATCGTAATTTATTATATTTTCCCAAGGTATTCGCCCATGTATTTTGTAAACCATGGAATTTACCCATGGTATTTGAAATGTAATGAAAGGCATGGCTCTTGCTCGTAATTATACTCACTCGTGGTATTTACCCATGGTATTGTAATTTTTTACATTTACCCATGGTATTGTAATTTATTATATTTTCCCAAGGTATTCGCCCATGTATTTTGTAAACCATGGAATTTACCCATGGTATTTGAAATGTAATGAAAGGCATGGCTCTCGGTGAACAAGGTATTCACCCATGTATTTTGTAAACCATGGAATTTACCCATGGTATTTGAAATGTTATGGAAGGCATGGCTCTCGGTGAAAGATCCCTGTAAAAATTATAAATACGAGACTTCACCATTTAGTAAAGCAAGCTTTTTGTCCTAATGTATTCTTATGTTATATTTCACATTCAATAAAAAAAAGTTTCGTTCTTTTTATGTTGTTTTCTTCCAAAATATTTCTCTTACGCAATGTGTCATATTCTTAGCTAATTTTACATTGTGATATATTACTTTTTCATTTGTTAAGTTTCATTTCTTAAACAACTTGGATTGCACCAACATTAATGCATCAGGACTTATGAGAACTCTATAGTTAATTGCACTAGGGATACGATAGAACTGTGATGGGTGGCTTATTGGAAAATTTTTAGTTCTTATTAATTTATCATTTTTTTTTTAATGTCATTCCTCAGATGATCCAATTTAGTGGTATCAAAGTGGTCTTCTCTTGTCTATTTTTTTGTGCATGTATCGAACGAGGTCATGGCACAACGAGTTAGGACTTGAAATACTACAACATTTGCAAGACCGTCCTCACTGATGCTAACAACCTCACATGGAATATGAAAATAAAAATGACGGAGCAAGTGATCTTGTTAAATTGTTGCTCGAGGAAGCACTTACACGACACAGGAACGAAATGATGGATGGTTTCATCGACATCCTCTAGCAACTTCCAGCAACGGTCGAGAACCCTTCAACAAGCACAAATTTTGGCAGCTCACCACCCTTCAAGGTACAAGTTAACTTCAATATTCCCCTCTTCGAAGAAAAAATAGATGCATAAGATTTAGAGATGTTATCACCCAAAAAATGATCACCTAACCATGTCTTACTAGGTTGATCGAAATACATCATGTAGGATGAGTTTTTCCATATTAAAAGTCACTTTCACCCTAGGAAATAATTTAGTGGACCATTTTCCTAAATTATTTCTCATTAAAATCCAAAAACCCCATGAGAATAGAATAGTGATGACAGCTAGAAAATTAGCAGTTGTTGGATCCCTACCCTTTCATCCTAACCGCACCCCCTGCCACCGCCCTGCCCCTGCCCCTGCCCCTTGTGTTGTTCTTCTTAGTGTGGTATTCTCTGTTTTTTTCCCTCGTCTCCGTTTGTTTTTATTTTCATTCTCTCTCTACTCTATGATTTTTTTAGTTTTTTAGTTATTATTTTATTTCTTCTAAATTAAAATTAATAATAAGACGTTTTCATTTAATTGCCATAATGTATAAATAAATAAATAAAAACATTTTACCTTTAAATATGAATTAATAATGGAATTAACAAACCATTTAGAATCAACTATATCTTCTCCTAATCCTTCAATAACTTTAATTTACTTTCCATATGGTTCTTAGCTCCATATTTAATTAGTTGGATTCCTTAAAGATTTTTAGTCAAACATCTAACCAATTAGGTTTTCCATTTCATAGATTTTTTATTAATTTATCCTATTATTTCATATAATAATAATAATATAAGTCTTTTAATTATATATAATGAAATTAAATTTATAGAAACCAATTATCCCGTTATGCCTTAAAAAATATAAACAAATTTGAATTAATAAGTGGGTTAACTATTTGGAAACAAATATATTTATATATTCAATATAGTTAGATTCCTTAAATTTATTATTAAGTCAATTATTTATCTAACTAATCAAGTATCCATTTAATAAATATTTATTAATTTTTTCTTATTTTTTATAATAGTGATAGTAAGTCTATATAGTTCTAATTAGTTAATGATTTATACTCCATTTAATTAAATTCAAACAATTACATTTAATCATAAATAGAAATAAATATAACAAAAGATACTTATTAATTAATTAATTAATTATTTTTCCCTCTCCCTATCTTTTGGTCCAATCCTGTCACCCTGTCCAATATAGCCGTTTCCTAGTCAAATATAGTCATTGGGATGATTTGCTCTGTCTATTTAACCTGTAGCCATGATCTGGTTCCGGTCCAATATAGTCGTTTCCTGGTCAAATATAGTCATTGGGATGATCTGCTCTCTCTATTTAACCTGTAGCCGTGATCTGGTTCTTCAACCTGCCCTGACTATGAACCACACTTGTTGGTTCGAAATGTGTCGACAAATAACTTATGATGTGTTTTTCACTGAAAACTCTTCTCTATAAACTCGATATGGATCACAAAAGCCTAAATTCAACCAAATCATTATTTATTTAATACTCTCTTGAAATAATTATTAAATCATTAGTTAATGATTATTTATAACCATTTTTTACTTAACCACTCATAAATAATTATTTGTTTATTGTTCCCTTATTTCTCTAATGAAATAATTATTAAGTAATTGTTCAATCTAATTCAAATTTGACTTAAGAAACATAAAGTAATTAATAAATTATTTTTATTCGTTAATTACTTCAACCATTTTCTAAATAAATATATTTGACCATTTTGAATATATTTTCCCTCTCAAAAAATGTAATAAAATATTCACAACAACTAGATTTTGATTTAGTCTATAATATTTTATTAATTTCTAAATCTCAATCTATCTCAATATTTTGTTATAAATAGAGGTGTTTTCTCTTCATTTTTCACTATGACCATTATCATTGTCCCTATTATCGTCCTATGACATTTGAGCTCTCACTTTGAATTTCAAGCTTCCATAACCATCTTTTACCCATTGCATATAACCATTGAGAGAAAGAGTTGAAGCACAACGCCATTAAAAGGACCCATCCCACGGGGGGGATTTGCATACCCAAGTCTACAATCTCTCCTCATTAGGTGTATTATTTCCTATAATAAAATTAATCATTTACATATTTCCATTGGGTTGTTACACTCTTATTCTACTATCATATGTATCTTTTGATTTGCATATCATTTTGTTGTAGGGTCTTAACAATTGTTTTGCAGGTCTGATGAATACATTAACAATCATTTTTGTTGATAGTGTTGTCTGTCACCAACAAATTAAGTGAAACATTTTTGGTACACTTCTCCAAAAATTTTATACTAACAAATGGTGACTCCACTGGTGTAGCAATTCAAAAGCCTTTGTGACTATTGTTTCAACTTTTTTAAGGTTTTTTCATAATTTCTTGTTTCTCTCAATTCTCATTTCTATTTTTAGAATTCTACTATTCGCTGGAGAATTATTTCTTCTGTTGGGTTTCCGCATCTTTTTTGCAAGTCATAGGTACCATATGTGCAGGAGACGACACAGTGTGTAGCAAATCCGCTGAGTGAAACCCTCAGGAATATAACACACCTTTTGGACCAAAACTTGCACCTCATAACACAATTTTTGGACCAATTTCTAGATCCAGACACACTTAACAGGTCAAAACCTACATCCTACTCTTTTTCCATTTTTTTTTCCAAAATTTCAAGTTTTTCTGAGAGTTTTGCCTGTGTGTCGAGAAGGGATTCTATACTCTCCTTAGTCACCCCTAGTCCTAGAGTCTCTTAGAATTTTTCTCATTTTTGAGGAAGGAAAAATCCCCATAGGGTTTAGAGTAAACCTCTTCCATTTAGGAGAAAGTTTCTAAGTTGAGGAGTCTAGTTTGTAAAACTTTCAACTACTAATTTTCAACATTTTGTCCACCATTTTTTAGTCCTTTTTAGGCCATTTTGACAACATTTAGTTTCCCTTAAAGAATTGTGTTTCTTTTCTTATTTAGGATCCCATTGAGCATCTTGAAAACACTTAGTTTCCCTTAAATACTTGTGTTACTTTTTTTTATTAAGGATCCCCTTGAGCATCCTTATTTTTGCAACTTGTTTCTGCTATTTTCCGGCTCTTTTCTTCCTATTTTTGGTTGGCTTTTGACACACGAAAACTCGCGTATTACCCACAGTATGCATATAGAACGAAAAATCTGTTTTTCCCCATGAATTAATATGACCTACCAAGTCAAATCTTCACTAATTAATGGTTTAAGGCCCCTTTTCATTACTTCTCTGCATAATGATTTCATAACCACAGTCTACCCTTAATACATCCATTTATCAGGACTCATTCACCTCATTTTCATTAACTTTTCATTAATCTCGAATGCACCCTCATGAACTTCCATTAAACCTTAAACCCGCACATATAACCAACCCCACTCTTTGCACTTTGGTTATATTGGACTTACCACTTAAAACCCTTCTAAGCGCTTTATTTCTATTATAATCCTCATATAATAGAAATACACATAAAATTAATGTAGACCATACCATTTCCACTTTTCCACAGCCTTTGCACATTACTCGAGGCTTTCCTTTACTGCTATCGCAATTCCTATCGGGTGTGCTCACATCACACCTTTGCATATCGCACTTGTTAAGAGCACGGTACTCCTACCTTGGAATGTTGCGATGCAATCTAATTTCTGATCACATTGGACATCGCACTTCGCACATTATTGTGGCCCAAGGTTAATTTCTCATAATTAAAACATTGCAATGCGGGGTTTTATCAATGCTTCTCCACCATTGATCTTACCTTCAATCCGACAGTTGACACTTTCTCCAATCAACAGAGTTTCTCGGTGATCCTACGCCATAGATCAAAACCCATTTGATCTGACGATTCTTAATGATGTCACATCGGCAACTTGTGCAACACTTACCCGCTCCATGGAGCCGATATGGTTCATAAACCTTGGTCTATAAAAATTCGACCCTGCACTTAAACTTAAACTCTGGTTTCTTTAACACTTGATATCCATTGGATAAATGAGGCCTTTAAATCCTATAGTCTGCGGCCCTTCAATTACACGTGGGTTACAACTGGTTGAACCCCCGCAGTTACTTGTGATGTCAGCATTTGGAAATAAGATCAACGGTCAGGGTTTATTGCAGCACTTCAACCAGGTTCAAGGACTTTCGCTCTCTCCTACTCCTGCTAGTCTTTTCCACCATTTATATCCGTTGATCTTACATGATCTGATGGCCCTCATCCTTTTCTGTTAACCTTGCGTTTATGGCCTTTCTTCAATGTTCCTCCATGGTATCGGGTTTCTTCGGGGTTCTGGGCTTTTGTTGTTCTACTGCAATTTTCTCCTAAACTTATCTCCGCTCACACTTTAGTGCTTCCTTCACCTTCACTGTAATGTTAAAACTTCCTTCCATACTATTGATGTGTGTAAAACCGATACACCACTATGTACTCTTCTTTATACTTTTCCTCTGATTCTACACATGCAAGTTCTGTTACATAGAACTACCATCTAGTTCACACACAGATTAAATTACTCCATACACGCACATAAACTCAGAATTAAGTTGTTTGTATTAATAAACAAATATTTACATAGATAATTCCTTCTCAGCCTAATCTTCTATATCAGTGGCCTTTCTTCTCCTGCCCGTAGGCTTACAATCTGACTGACTGACTCACTAACTACTTCTCTAACTACTAACTGACTCTGACTTTTAAGATTACATTTATACAAAAGGTTTTGTTGAACTAATTCCGGTTCAAATCCTTAATCTACTGAACTAACTCCTAAATATCCTCTAAGTCCACTTTTAACTCCAGTTATCCCTAATAATCCTCTCTAGTTCCTCGAATCATGAGACCTATAAAAGTTACAATTGATTTCCAACTCTCTCCTCATCGTTAATCACTCATTTTCTCCTACATTCGAGAGCATTTACAATTATCCTCACACTTATCTAATTAATTCCTACTTTAACCCCTCAAAACATTAATAATTATATACATAGGTATCCAACTTCCTTGAAAATACAAGACCCCCTATGTCTACTAAAATACAATGATGTTTTTGAGCCAATGCTCTTGCATCAGACTCCCAAAGTAGAAAACATTCATGATCTTCTGATCATGTGTCTTCATATGTTGATAGAAAAACCTCCAAGGTCCCAAACTTTAGTTTATAACTGCCCAAATGCCTTGTACCTTTGGTGCTGCTATATGTCTGTTGTCTTTTGTTTCATCTCCCTCTCCTTTTTAATCAGTTTCAAGTTCTGATTGATCATACTTCCTGCTGCTATCAATTTCCTCCATATAGACTACTTCATCATTATTTTCCATAAATCTTCAATCTCCATCTCCAACACATCCTTGGGCTCGTCCATACTCTGCCACTTACTGCTAACTCTTTCTCCTTGCTTCAGTTTGTTGTTGTTGTCCACTAGTTCTTCAAACTGTTGTTTTCTATCTTCTCTTGAAGTTGTCGATTTCTTATTGCCACCCTTTCATCCTTACCCTCTTTCATGATTATCTCTTTCTGCATTGAATCTTGTCTTTCCAGCATTCTTTCCAACAATTTAACATCTTTGTTCCATGGATTAAACTTTTCCACAGAATCATGTTCTTCCATCTTTACTTGGTTTCTCATCTGTGCCAAATTTCCTCCAGCATCTACAACTAAACTTGCACTCACCAAACAATTATTAAGATAAAAATCATAAGGCTTCTGTGCCTTTTCTTCCTTTGGCAACACATCAACATGTTTCTCTGATTTCTCCTCCTCTATCAGCACATCGGTATGCCGATTTGAATTCTCAAAAGAATTCATGAGACTATCAGCTAGTCTCTCCTCTACACCATCTGTTTTAATGATGTCTTCCTGTCCTTGTCCACTGTAGTGAACTTCTTCATTCTCATTCAGTTCTGATTTTACAACCTGAACACACACTTTTTGGTTTTCTATCCTTTCCTCCAAAAGACTTAACTCATGCCATAAATTTGCCATTTCACTTGGAATTTCTCCCAAAAGCTCTGTACAATCTTCACTATCTTCTTCTTTATCACAAGTATAACTTCTTTTTGACACTACTTCCTCATTCTGATCCTTCATTTCTGTGATAGTTTTAGATGTTTTTCCATCACTCCCCTTTAACCATTTAAGAAAATCAATTCCTCTTTGTCTTGATCAATAGAAAATTCCTTATCATAAGACATAACTGTCTCATCTCCACTTAAGATATTTCCTCCACTAAGCAAGGAATTTATGAACACCTTTTGCTATAATATCTCAACTTGATCTTCATTTGAAATATAGTCATCATCATACCTTACTTGGAAATTTTCAGCTTCATTCAAGATAGTTCCATAAAATGGTTTGTCTTCTGCAATACCTGCATTCACACACAACTTGTCAGTTTTAAAACCACAATACCTCATGATATCATTTGATGATTCAATCACCAAGTCCTCTTGTTGTTCCAAGTTATTTACATGACTCAAAAATATTTCAATGGTCTTCCCTTTAATCTCATCGAGTGCTTCCCTTGATTTCTTGATATCCTTCTCTAGTTCTTCTTTCTTTTGGCCATCCTCATGAGTCCAACTTCCTCTGCTTTCAGTCCTTCCAATATGCTGAAGAATAAAACCTTTTCCAAACTGTGTATAGGTATTTTCATGAGACCTATCTATCTCATCTCCTTTCAGAACAGCATTTAGATTCAGCCTGTCTTCTTCCTTTTCTTTATGACAATATCAGCAAATTGTCCTTCTTCACATGCTTCACCTACAAACATACCCAAATTATTAGTTTTAAAATCATGTGACCCTTCGGTCTCACTTGAAGTTTCAGTCTTTAAGTTTTCATATTTACCCAGAACTTCACCCTGCTCTGGTTCACAAATGGACACTTCCATTTCCAACTCAGCCTCTCTAAGTTCTTTCACCAGGCTCTTCACTTGCCTATGTCGTAACCTTCTCTATAACTTATGCCACTTCATTGGCTTTTTCTTCAAGACCCAACCTAGTCTTTGGCTTTCCTCAAGTATCATCATTAATACATTGAGTTGTTCTTTCATCTCTACAATCTCTTTTTCATTTTCCTCTTGACTCATTCTCTTGCCATTTGCCTTGGCATTCTCTTTCTTCACTTTCCTTCTGCTGCAGTCTTCCTCAGAACCTCTGTTATCTTTGTTATGACTATCAGTATTCATCCTTTCATGAGTTTCTCACTCATTCACTATGAGATGCATTAAAACCTTTGCAATAGCAAGTCCTCCCTGCTGCCACTTACCTCACCAAGCTTTCCTCTGTACTTGGTATTTTGGCAAGCACTTGGTTCCCTATTCTCTAGAACCTCTTTGAGCACTTCTCTCTACTCCTACTAGGCTTCAACTCATCTGCACCTTTTAAGAACACAATTGTCCTCTTGTACTTCAATCACAAATGAAATAATAGGTTCTGACCATCTCTTCTTTCACTTGGAAACTCTCACCAGCTTTCTTCATTGCTTAGCACTTCCTCTGTGGAATTGCCTTTGTGAGTTGTAACTATACCTCTGTAGTAACAAGTCTCCTTCTTCCTACATATGCTTCACTAAGCTTCTCTCCTCTTAGCTAAGTCTTTTAGCATTTCTCTTGTTCTTTCCTCTGGAACCAATTGAGCACTCCTTGCTCTAGATTGTTGCAACCTTCTCACCTTCTTATGTTTCTACCTGTGCATCATTATAAAAACCACACATTCTCCTATCTTCAAATCAAATCAAAACAAAACATATCACCTCACCTTCAATTTCTCTGCATGATCTTGTTCCACCATTTCCTGTACTTTGAAGGGATTATCCTTTGTCTCTTGCATCTACAATTCTTCCAATATTCTACTATACCTTACCTTTGTGTGATTATTGTTTATCATTTTAAAATCTAATTTCGTCTTGCATGTTTTCATCACCATTCGCTTGTATACACACCTTCAGAACATAACTCTGTTCTAAATTCTTTTCAAAGAAATGTTCACACATAATTTCTTTGTGTTTCCTTAATACCAAACGTTTCAATCACAATTATACTCTGACACCACTTTGATGTAGGAAAACCTGCGTATTACCCACAATATGCATATAGAATGTGAACTTTGTTTTGCCCCAGGAATTAATATGACCTACCGAGTCAAATATTCACTAATTAATGGTTTAAGGCCCCTTTTTATTACTTCTCTGTAGAATTATTTCATAAACCACAGTCTACCCTTAATACATCCATTTATCGGGACTCATTCACCTCATTTTCATTAACTTTTCGTTAATCTCTAATGTGCCCTCATGAACTTCCATTAAACCTTAAACCCACACATATAACCAACCCCACTCTTTACACTTTGGTTATATTGGACGTACCATGTAAAACCCTTCTAAGCACTTTATTTCTATTATAATCCTCGTATAATAGAAATACACATAAAATTAACATAAACCATACCTTTTCTGCTTTTCCACAGCCTTTGCATGTTACTCGAGGCTTTCCTTTATCGCTATCGCAATTCCTATCGGGTCCGCTCACATCGCACCTTCGCATGCACTTGTTAAGAGCATGGTACTCCTACCTTGGAATGTTACGATGCGATCTAATTTTTTATCATATCAGACATCGCACTTTGCACATTCTTGTGGCCCAAGGTTCATTCCTCATAATTGAAACATTGCGATGCGGGGTTTTATCAATTTTCCTCCACTGTTGATCTTACCTTCAATCCGACGGTTGATACTTTCTCTGATCAACAGAGTTGCTCGATGATCCTACACCATAGATCAAAATCCATTTGATCCGATGGTCCTCAATATCTCACATCGGGAACTTGCGCAACACTTACTCGCTCCATGGAGCCGATATGGTTCATAAACCTTGGTCTATAAAACTTCGGTCCCACACTTAGAATTAACCTCTGATTTCTTTAACACTTGATATCCATTGGATAACTGATGCATTTAAATCCTACGTTCTGTAGCCCTTCAACTAACACATGGGTTATAACTGGCTCAACCCCTGTAGTTACTTGTGATGTCAACATTTGGAAATAAGATCAACAGTTAAGGTTTATTGTGGCATTTCGACCAGGTTCAAGGACTTCCACTCTCTCTTACTCCCGCTATTATTTTCCACCATTTATATCCATTGATCTTACATGATCTGACTGTCCTCATCCTTTTCTACCGACCTTGCGTTTAGGCCCTTTCTTCAATGTTTTCCATGGTATCAGGTTTCTTCGGGGTTCTGGTCTTTCGTTGTTCTACCGTAGTTTTCTCTTGAACTTAACTCAACTCATGCTTTAGTGCTTCCTTCACCTTCACTGTAATGTTAAAACTTCCTTCCCTACTATTGATGCATGTAAAACCGATGCACCACTCTCTACTCTTCTCTGTATTTTTCCTCTGATTCTGCACATGCAACTTCTATTACATAGAACTACCCTCTAGTTCACACACAGATTGAATTACTCCATACATGCACATAAACTCAGAATTGAGTTGTTTGTATTAATAAACAAATATTTACACAGAGAATTCCTTCTCGTTCTAATCTTCTATATCAGCCTTTCTTCTCTTGCCTATAGGCTTACAATCTGACTAACTGACCCACTAACTACTTCTCTAACTACTAATTGACTCTGCCTTTTAGGCTTTCATTTATACAAAAGGTTCCGTTGAACTAATTCTGGTTCAGATACTTAATCTAATGAACTAACTCTTGAATATCCTCTAAGTCCACTTTTAACTCCAATTATCCCTAAGAATCCTCTCTAGTTCCTTGAATCATGAGACCTATAAGAGTTACAATTGATTTCCAACTCTCTCCTCATCATTAATCACTCATGTTCTCCTACATTCGAGAGCATTTACAATTATCCTCACACTTACCTAATTAATTCCTACTTTAACCACTCAAAACGTTAATAATTACATACATAGGAATCCAACTTCCTTGGAAATACAAGACCCCCTATGTCTACTAAAATACAATGATGTTTTTGAGCCAGTGCTCTTACATCAACTTTTCTGCATCATTTTAGCAACATTTTGCCTTAAGATCCCAAACCCTTTAGAAATTAGATCTTTTGGTCATTTTGCTTCTTTGAGTTGCTTGTTTTTCCATCATTTCTTTTGTTGTTTGGTACCCTTCTTGGGTGGGGAATTGTGTGCTTGAGCTTACTATTTATTATACTATTCATTTTTAGTATCATTTACAATTTATGCACTTTCTTTTTAGTATCATTGGCATCATAAAATATGATCAATTAATTCATCTACTAGCACATTATTCGTACACTCACACCCTAAGTGAACGTGAGATTGGTTACAATCGCCAAACCAAGACATGAGACACTCCACATTAATAATAACTTAACTCACCTAGATTAAGCTCACTTTGGTAGTAGGGAAAAATAATCTTTGTAGTTAGGTTTAGGATTGGTGGGATAGGATTCCAAAAAACCCCATCGATCACTTACATTGAGACATAGAAATTTTTCCTTGTAGGGAGCTTAAAATCCTTCACAATCCCATGATCAAAATTGGAGTGTGCCAGAGAACCAATTCAGAGGAGGTTAGGCTTAGGTCTCAGTTTGTGTGGCTCTCGCTAGGGATCCAAATCAGTAACTGACTACCAAAAATATCAAGACTCAACCGCCCTCATGGGATGAAGGTAACCTTAGTGGCCAATCTTAGGAAAACACCCTATAGGGGTGGCTATGGGTAAGAAATCATCTCTCTACTCTACCTTTATCTATACAACTATGATTACCCACATTGGATCCCATGAAGTAATAATTCTTTTGGAAGGTGATCTAAAATAATAGAACTAGGACTTGTTTGGGGATTTATACAACCTTTAGGCTAAAGATCATTTTTTATTTTATAGGACATGTTTTCTTGGATTAGAGTAGCATATCATTATAGCTAGTTTACACTTGGCACCACTGCACTAGGTGTTTGCTTTTTGTATGTTACTCTCTTTCTTTATTCTCATCCTTTAGCCTTTTGTGTCTTATGTTGTCTTGACACCATTTCACCCCCTAGGCATTTGTCGAGGAGACTTCGTGGAGTTCACCCCTGCTTTACTTTAGGACATCCTCTCACCCCTACTCGTCAAGTTAGGATCCATCCTCCCAATCCTCCATCTAGTCCATATACTGACTCTAGTTCTTATGATTCTTCTAGCCCTTCCTACCCCACGCCACTACCATGTCAGACACTAATGTGGGTGGTGGAAACCAAGGTGATAGCATTAGTTCTAACCAACGTAACCCTCAAGGGGGAAATATCGGAACCGCTTCAGGTATGGCCGCTAATGAACCTCTCCTTCCCTACATGGATGGTTTGAGTCTCCCTGGCCTAATCTATCTCATCAATGATCCCCTTATCCATGACCAAAATTTGCCTCCCATGCCTACCAAACTTCCCTCAAATATCCCCAAGTTCGAAGGAAACACTAGGGAATACCCTGCCAATCACATTCACTCTTTCCATATGTGGTATTCATCTAATTCCATCAGTAAAGACTACATTCATCTTCATCTTTTCCAATGCATTCTAATTGGAGTTGCTACAAATTGGTAGGTCAATAAACCGCATGCCTTTCATTCCACCTTTGGGACTCTTACCAACACCTTCCTTTCATATTTCCAATTAACTCTGTGATATGACACTGGTACCAAACTATTGACTTATTTTGGTCAAACTTCTACCACTCGCCTTTCTGACCATGTACAAGAATGGCACAGAAGGAGGAGCCTTTGTAAAGCTCCTGAGTTTGAGGCCCATGTTTATATGGATTAGTTTTTGAGAACTCTCCTAACCCACATAGGTAAATATGTCATCTCACACTTACCTCAAACTAAGGAAGAATCTCTCAAGATAACACTAAAATATGATCTTTTCTATTCACAGTCAGGTTATGTTTATACCATCCTTCCTGATCTCCCTAAGCATGGCAATGCTAATGCACTTAGGGGATCTCATGTTGACATCGATATCATTGTATCCCTTTCCCACCCTCATTCATCACAATATTCTCAACCTCTTGTGAGTTATGGTCAAACCTTGGGGGGATCAGTTCCACTTACAGCTATCCCCCTTCTGATCCTTCATGTGTCAACTTTTACCAAGGTACTAGCATGTCATATGCATTTTCCCATTCACATCAGTCGATACAAGGGCCAACTATTGCTCAACTTGGTTTCCAAAATGTTTTCGTGAACCCTTTTAACCCTTTTCACTGCCTAGTGCTCCATCCACGAATGCCTCCACCACCTCTGTTGCAACAAAAACCACATTCATAGAGTCAAGTATATGTTTATCAGAGTGCTACCATTCCCACCAAACCCATGAGAAGGAATAAGGGGAAAGGTAAATAGAACCAACCATCTAAGGGTAATCAAGGCAATGAAGGTAGAAAACCTAATTCCAATAAGGGTGACTAGTCTAATCCTGCAAACCAACGACTGTGCAGACAACCCAAGCAGAACAAGGCTTTTAGAACTAATTAACCTTATGCTTGTTGTGGGACTTATGGCCATTATACTCATGTATGTCCCCTTCTCCCTCAAATGTGCCAGGCATGGGAAGCTCAAACAACTTCCTCTAGAGGGTCACAACCCATTGCTCAACCCCCTCCTTCTTCTTCACAATCGATAATGCTTACCAATTTGTTCCCTCAACAATGATATGTGTCCACACAATATAGCCAGAATCCTCCAACTCCCCAACCTTCGCCAATAGGGAATGGAAATTACCATATTCTCATGATGAATTTTGAAGATATCAACCTCCAGACTTGATCACACCTGTATGACAATCCTCCTGATAAGTCAACAACATATTCTTAAACAAAAGGTTCCACTGAGACCCTTTAGTCACCAAAATGGTACCTTACATATCATTTTGCTAAAAGCATAGGTTCATCCTAAGATCACCAAAGGGCCATTATGTCGAAATGCTACTAGTTCTCTAGTTGCCCATACTTATAGTATAGTAGATAACTTGGCACAATATCCTGTTGTCATGTCAACGTTGAAAGTCCTCTATGCATGCCCATCCCAACAGAAAGCTCTGATCTCTACTTTGGGAATTTTGGATCCTTATGATCATTGTTTGATTGTCTTTGACATTGATAAAGTAGAACGTCCCTCTCTCCCTTCATCTGTTTCTTTTTAGATACCAATCTCAATAAAAATTATCGATGTTCAATGGTGTATAGTCGATGAAGGTACCTCCACTTATGTGATGGCCACTAGTGTTTGGAAGAAAAATGGTTCAACCGACCTGTCAAAATCCACCATCACTCTTTGTGCATGGGATGGTCACCCCTTGTGGCCTCTTGGTTTATATCATAATTTCCCCATGATTATTGTTGGAAAGATAGTCATGATCAATATCAAAGTTATTGACACCACTTTAGATTATAACCTATTGCCTGGTTGTAGTTATATGTATGTCGTGTCATCTATCACATCCCTTATCTTTCAGAATATGTGCTTTCCTCATAATGGAAAGATCATCATTATCAATCAGATGACTTACTATGACCCTTAGTCTCAAAGTTCTCCTCAGAATACCTTTTCGTCAATGGTGGGAAATAAGACCAACTCTACCTTTACTGATGTTTCCCCTGGAGTCTATAAATATTCCACGCTTCTTGGGGTTTATTATGGCCCACCACTATTTCATCTGAGCATATCTCTTCAAGTGTTTGCATGCTTCAAGTGTCACAGGCTGCCAACAGGAAATCTAGTATGTCTTCCCAATAGTCAGCTTCCCAGCAATCCGTTGCTCAAGATTCAACTCGTCTTTCAGGAACAATTCCTCTAGGCCACTTCCCTTCAAGCGATTTTCCTTTTGGCCCTCCTCCTTCAAGAGGAGCTCCTCTAGTTCATTACTCCTTTGGTCAAATACCTTTTTTATTCTTACCACCAAGAATATTTTCTACTCATGTAATGGTCATGTTGAGTGTTTAACAATGTAAACTATCAAATGGGAACTGTAAACTCAAAATGAGAACTCTAGCCAAAAAACCCCCAAAAAACATGAAAAACAACCCAAAAATAAAAAGTTTGTATGCCATAACGATGTTTTTTTTTAGGGTAAATTTTCAACATTTTTTAAAAATGGCAGCAAAAACCAATTTTTTTGTGCAAAAAAGATGAAAAAAATAAACTGAAAACAAAAAGTGTTCATGCTAGAATAACATTTTTTTTCTTGGTTTTTTTCGGGGTACAAATTCAACATTTTTTAACAATGACGTTAAAGATCAAACAATGGGACCCAAAAAACCTTAAAATTCCAACAATTTTCAGGCATGAAGTTAAAGATAAAATATCACATCTCTGAAAAGCCTTAAAAATCCAACAATTTTCATCCATGCCTAAGACAACTTATCCCATTGCAATAAAAACCTAAAACTCAACCATCAAAATGATGTATCCCGTTTTAATGAGGCATTAAAATTGCAACATTGTTTTTAAGTATGGTATATCAAATGATAACAATAAATAATATCATGGCAATATCATTGTATAATTTAAAAATTCAACATTAATTTCTAATATTTTACACTTTTAATCAAATAATCAATACTTGTAGATTTAATGAAACATTAATTATTTATCTAAGTTATTGTTGCATTGTGGATATTCTAAACAAATGAATTCATCATAATTAAAACATATAATCCAACAAACACAAAAACGACTCATAACTTCATGTAAGATCATATGGAAGTTAAAATATTTATTTCAAGTTACCATGCAAACATCATTTACATAAGATGTCTTGGACAATTATTCAAAATCACTCATATCTTCTAAGAACACCATCAGAATCTACAACATCTTCAAATGAATGATTGGATGCAGATGAAGATGACCCATATTCTTCTCTTTCATCATCTAGTGCCCCATATAAGTCGACATGCATGCCCACCATTTCAGGTTTAAAATGTCTTCTAGATATACGACTAGGTTGAGCAGACTCCCATCTTAACATTGTTTCTTTTGGTAGCAACCTCTTCAGAATATTTGTGGTCCTGAAGCAAAGAGTTCCCCTCTTTGTTAAATTGAAGTCATAAACAAGTATGTCAACATCCTCCAATTTTAAGAGGTTTGTGCATATTTGTACACTTTCTTTTTCTCTTCCCACCAATTTGTTTATCAACTACCATCTCTGGCTTGTACACGCCATTGACTCGGTGTGTATTTGTGGAATACCAATGTACTTCAACAACTATAACATCTTTATTTTATTTAATGACCTTTATAACCTTGGCAACCCAGAATGGATAGCCATGTGGATATCCATCTATTAACATTGCGATCATGCAACCCTCCTTAACATCATGTAGATAACCCTTGTAAAGGTATTCCATGGCTTCACATTGTGCATGTGATCTTGTAGAACCAATATACATTTATCTTTCCTCTACTTGTGAATAATTAATAATACCTTGAGATTGTTGTTGTTCAACAATGTTTTTTTCCTCATGTTCATTTGACACATTTTGTGGCCAAATAAATGGAGTCTTCAAAAGTATATCTTTATTTCTTGACCTTGAAATGATATCACTTTGATTATTGAAAAACTACTCCCACCAAAAAGAATAAAAAACATCAGAGTATTCATATGTATATCTAATAGATTTTTTAATTTCTTCCAAGCATTCAAAATAATTTATATCTCTCTTATGCCTTCATGCATTATGGATTTTAGAAACTAGCTATAATAACAATATATTTGATGCAAATATTGGACGATATGGAATGAACTTCAAAAAGGCCAATCCTAGTGGCGGCCCCCATTTTGCAGTAGTTGAATACTTCTTGCCCCATATAAGTGTTTTCTCGACATTTTTTTAATACGAAAATGATGTTAGAAGCTAATGTAATTAAGTTGTTCAATGCATTTCTCCTCACCATTCAATCCTAGAATAAACATTCGCATGTCAATAGTTTCTTCGATATAATGGAGCCTTGAGGACCTTGCGGAAGATCACTACAGGTGTGCCAGATTTCAGTACTGATCACTTTGATACATGCAGAGGATGTGCGATGGGCAAGTTTTCGAAATCCCCTTTTCCCAGCAGTGACAACAGAGCGACTAGGATACCTGATTTGATTCATTCTGATGTGAGCGGTCGGATGTCTCATGTTTCCTTGAGTGGATATGAGTACTATGTTTTATTCATTGATGATCACTCCAGGAGGACCTGGATTTATTTCTTGAAGACCAAGAGTGAGGTCTTCAAGTGGTTTAAGGAGTTTAGAGCTCTTGTGGAGACACAGACAGGTCGGAAGATCAAGTCCCTGAGGTCGGACAATGGGGGAGAGTACAACCTTGGAGAGTTTGTTGATTATTGTGCAGAGGCAGGCATTAGGAGGGAGTTCACTGTTCCTTACAACCCCCAACAGAACGGGGTTGCGGAGAGGAA